>APFE031367249.1:352311-404453 GCA_000404065.3 Pinus taeda
AAAAGCTATGAGGACAAATATATCAAATGGACCACACTGCGGCAGGGACGAGATCAAGATGTGCCAGAGTTCACAAACATTTTTCATACCCTTCGCACACAGCTAGGTATCAAAGATTCTGAGCTGCATCTGGTACTCAAATACCATGGCTGCCTACACAGATACATCTAGGAAGAGATGGAGTTATTGAACATCTCCTCACTCGGCATAGCATATCGATACGCTGTCAAAATCGAGCAAAAGTTCAAACAAAAGAAGCACGATATTGGATCTTCTACTCTGAAGCCCAAAGGACAAAGCCAAGGCGGGGTGACCCAAGACAATCTGTCGAAGCCGCAAGAAAAGAACAACACCAAAAAGCCGAAGAAGGACACAAGAAATTGGTGTGAGTTCCACAAGAGTCCCACTCATAACACAAGTGAGTGTCGAACCAAGCAGTCACTGGTGGTCGAGTTGAAGGCTTTCGAATCAGATACATGTTCCGACCCTGAGCCAGAACCCGACAAGGAGAATGGAAAAGGGAAGTAGATCATTGATGCGGATCCCAGCGCCACCGTTGCCACTGCCAAGATCCAGAAGAATGAGCCCAAAGAGCCAGAGGAGGGGCAACATCTTTTCCACTCACAGATGTGGGTGAAGGGTTCGCCGCTGCAATTCATTGTCGATAGGGGCAGCCAAAAGAACCTTATTTCAGCAGAGGTTGTGAAGCAGTTGGGCCTACCGACTACACCACACCCGCAGCCGTACAGTATTGGGTGGCTTCATGAAGGACGAGATCTCAAAGTTCGCCAGCAGCGCTGCCTTCCCTACAGCATCAAACCATTCACAGATGAGGTACTGTGTCATGTTACGCCTCTGGATGTTTGTGATGTACCATTAGGTCAGCCATACTTGTGGAGGCGACATGCTGTGTATGAGTCAAGGCCTCGTGCTATCATTATTTCTTTGGATAATTCATTATACAGGATACCGAAGGTAGCCCCACCTACTTCCGCCTCTTTGATCATTGCTAAGAAAGACAGCAAGCTCATATCACAAACTAGGAAATTTATTTCCTGTCTGGTTCACCCCCAAAGTAAGGGGAAGATCGTTGCTACATCCATGACCCCCGAAAAGGGTTCCTCCACGCAGTAGTAGCAGCAAAGGGATAGGGTCATGACAGAACACAGGAACAACTTCTCCTCACACACAGGGGTACCACACAAGTTTCAGGTGGGCAACAAAGTCTGGTTGCATCGACAGAAAGAACGCCTTACCAGAACCCAATCAAGAAGCTCAGACCAACTCCCGAACATGGTCCTTACACCAGTAACAAGGCTACGGGAAAACAATGCTTTGGCGCAACATCATTCCTCCATTCCTTCGCCTACACCAAGTGTTCAATGGGGACCGTCGTCGACCATGCTTCCCACCATTACTGGACACATCAGAGATTGCAGGACAAGTTCAGCAGATGGAGGAACTCAACGCAATGGGGACCATTGCTTCCTAAGGGGGGAGCAATGATCCAGGTGCATATTGGTCTCCACCCACTAATTCCATGTGGATCCCATCTAGTGCTTCTTTCAGTTCTTTTAGTTCCCTCAATTATAGCACAGTTTACTATTTTTAGCAGTTTTTCGGGTCCTAAACTTCCGGAGCCGTTTTGAGGCCCTAAACGATTTTTTTTTAGAAATCTACCGCAATGATTTTTCTATCCAAAATTCATATTTTCCGTCATATTCCTCGGAGAGATCTTTCCAACGGTGTATCATGCACATCAAATGGATATAAGACGACCAATTCGCGACCCCAGGAAGTTGATGTACCAACTTACCCAAAAACGGGGCCCACAATTTGGCGTTTCATCTTCCAGGGTTAGGTTTTGGAATGTGAAGGGTTTTTCCATTGTTTCTCAACAATAAATAGGCCTTCGAGCCTCATTGTAAAAACAGTTTAGAGGCATGTAAGATACACATCTCTTCTCAGAGATAAGCTACCATCGCCCTAGCTGGTTTATTTCTATTTCCGGTTGTAAGCATATTTCAGTATTTTCCATTAATGAAATGAAGTATTATTTCCACTGCATCTTTGTGTATATGTTTATCTCTGTATTTTATTTGGTGCCTGTTTAAGTCTGGATTAGGGTACCTATTCAACACAATTGCATCTTTAACCTCCTTACCCTTATCACTAGAAATGTGTACTGAAAATAGCTTGCACTGCGCTTTTCTTACAAAGTTGTCACCACCCTAACTGATGTGGCCTTCTTCTTACCTTGCAAGGCTCTTGGTTCGCCATTGTCATCAACATATTTAATGGCCTTTTCATAGCAGTCAACCTTGGTTCTATGAATATACAACCAATCGATGCCCAAAAACATATTGTATGAACTTAACAGTGATACATTCAAATGGGCTACTGTAGGCATACCGTTTAATTCAAATGTGCAAGCTCTTACCCAATGATGAACTTGCTTCTTCATACCTGTAGCTAGCTACACTAACCAATAATTTGCATGCAAATCCATATTCCACCAACACTTATCCACTAATTTAGGACTAACATAGCTATAATTAGATCCAGGGTCAATTAAAATATGAATAACTTGATCACAAAGCTCGTCATCCATATCAATGATAGATTCATGGTGTTCTGCTTTCCCACTATCCACTACTGCACTGTCCAACATCCCAAACATTTTGCACCTCCTGTGCACTCTATATATTAGGCCTTCGACCATGATGTTGTGGACAATCTCTCCTAAGCTTCTCCTCACCACATGTCCAACACTCCAACAAACCAGTGCTCTCACCTCTATATTGTTGTTGCTATTGAGGCCCGTGTCCCTGTCTACTTAGAGTAAATATCTTTTGTAGTACCATGTTTTCTTTCCCATTTTCATGTTGAGGCCTTCTCATCTTAAGTATCCATTTACCTCTACCTTTTTCTTTTCCTTTCCATCCATGCTGAGATTCATTCTTATGCTTTGATTTATCATAGAAATGTTTCAGTTTCCCATGACTTCCTCAAGGACCAAGGTTCATCATACTCAATCTGATTACTAAATGCTAATGGAAAACCACTGACAAATCTCTGAACTTTAGCTTTCTCATCAATAAGATACATACATACCTCAATAGCTCAAGAAACTTGGTCGTATACTCTTCGTCTATCATTGACCCCATTTTTAATTCATACAACTCTTTATCCTTACTTTTGTAGTATATTTCTGACAAGTACGTCTTTTTGAAAAGCCTCTTCAATTCCCACCAACTCAAGTCATTTGTCCCGATGTCTCTAACCCACTTAACATCTTCCGACCAGATGTTTTCTTTACCTTTCAAGCTAAAGATAGTTATATGGACCTTCATGTTGTCTGTGTACTCATGTAACTCAAAGAAATTGTTCATATCAAGTATCCAAGCCTCTGCATCTTCCGGCTTCTTCACATATCCATCAAAAGTAGGTGATTTTTCTTTCTTGAATTACTTCGGAAAGTAACCCCTATAATTCCTCTGGTAAGGATGATAGTAATGATGATCACGATGTCTATCAGAACCAGAACTATAATAATACCTATATTCATTGCCCTTCCTAACTAGAGTTTCCAACAACCTAGCATCTCTCATTGTGTCAAATATATACGACCTGTGTCTATTGGGGGATCTACTACCATATGCTCCATTAGTTTCATCCTCATGTGCATGACTGATCCAAAGCATCCCTTGTCAATGCAAGTCTGACAAACTCTACAGAAGTATAACATTAACATCTACTTGCTTCTCTTGTGCTTGTATGATCTAGTCATTATATGCCTTGCAACTCCTTATCTCTTCCTTCAATCTCTTAGTGTAACTGCCAAATCAAAAGGATTCCCAACACCATACTACTGTTCAAATTCATACGGAGATTTTTGTAGTCAACCATCTTCCAGCCCATTAGATCTCTTTCTTCCTGCAATGCATAATATGTCAGATAAACCAAATCACAATAAATTGACGTATCTTAGTATAGCATGGGGAGGATACCTTGTCTACAAGATCACCAAATCAGCATGATACTTGTATAACATAATCATAACAGAATATAAAGATGCACAAATAAATGAATCAACAAATAAACATCACTCTAACTAGGATCTACTCATCACTGCAAGGCCATATCAACATTGCATGCTATGACCTCATGCATGACAACAATCGTTATGCCATTATATACATTGCTACATGCAACTAGCAATATGCATAAGAAATACCTAACCAACTACAAATACACATAATCACATGTAATCGAACATAATTGATTAGTTCTTGTAATCAAACTACAAGACTGATGCATGTAATCAAAATATTCAAAATGTAACCTAACATACAAGGATGTAAGTAGGTTACATAAAATCAACATCTAGGAAAGAAATAGCCATATATAGTCAGTCACATACTCATGTGGAATACTCTTTGTGAAATCAACATCAAATTCTCCATGTTAACCATACTACAACCCTAATCCATCATCAAGAAAATGCAACAAGTGTATATATGTAAGAGACACACATGTAACTGACATACATGCATGACTACTACATTCAGCACATTCATTTCAAGAATTGAACCATTCTCTGATACCACTTTGTAACACCCTCCTCAAACATCTACCAAATCAACCAGCTAGCTGCAGTAAACATGCGAAAAGAGGCCACTATGATAAGAGTCGACCTCCTAAGTCACATTAAGGAAGTGGAATTGATGGAAACACACCATATAAACATCCAACATCATCAACGGAACCCTCAAAATATAAGTCAACCACTCAAATAGCCTGTCCCTATGTCCCATTGTTGTTTTATGTCTTTTGGGCCATATTCTCTCTCACGCTATGGGAAAGGGAGTGACCAACAACCTAAAGTCACTCTCACAGGGCTACCTGCCAGCGATTATGGATCAAAATTATCAGTGTTGTGCCAATGACTCTGAGATTTGAGCCACTGTTTCAGGCCTAGAGCCCAGGTCACTGCCTAGAAGTGATCCATCTCTCCAAATCAGTAATGTAACATGGAAAACATGGTACTAAAGAAAATACGTGTTCAAGACCTTGACTGTACCCCTACTATCCATGACAGGAATTTCATAAAACATATCATCGACATGTAATAGATAGGTGTAAATAACAGAGTTAAGTGTAGGGATCTCTTATTTATTTGAGAATCACCATGAACCATTGTTTCCTCACATCATTTTTTGCCTTATCACTTATTAGGTCATAGACCCAATATCCAATCAAATACAATTAAAAACATGTTAAGATCCAAACATAGTAATCGCCAAAAACTGTACACATAAATAGCATAATAGGAACAAAAATAAATTAAACATAACATCCATCAAAATCCATATATACACTGATACATTTATGCATGAAAATAAATGGAATGAATTTCTCATTAATCAATGCAAGGAACCAATTGGAGATGGGACTACCACATTCCAGCCAACCATAGATTGGCTGAGCCAAGTCTGTCTTCAGCCAATTGCCCCCATGCCATATTCCAAACATGAATGTGGGACTCATAGAACACATCAAAAACACCAATCAATGTGGATTCCATCGTAGTTCTCCACCTACACTATGACAAATTTGAGTGCCTCCTAGTTTCTCAGGTTTTATCGTGCATCCGTAGTCTGATCGAGGGATCACTAGGCCCTACACTAAGACATGTGCTCCAAGATTTACCATGCATTCCATCCTAGAATCACTATGCTTAACAAAGAGAAAATCGACTTCTTGGCTTTGTTGTATATCTTTCCAGTCACCGAAAAGGATTCCTAGGCCCATCGAGGCACAGAATCTGGCTTTACCACAACCCACAGTCTGGTTCAAGGGTTACTAGGCTAATGGCTTTGTGCATCCTTCATCTAGTTTAGGCACCACTACCACCATGTGTTTTTCAATTTGTAGATCTACCCCTCTCAGCTTCGAATCCAATCCAACGATCCCACGTAAACCACATGAGAGAACCCACCTCATCAAAGCTATCACGAAATGGAATGGCTAGGCTGAAAATACTATCAAACCTAGAAAAACCCATGCCATGGTAGAAAAGAAACACATACAATCCCATGAATGAAAAATCTAGCAAGGAAAATACACATGCAATTTGATACCTGCAATGAAGTCTGTTCTAGCTGCATGATCCTACATTTCCCTACTTAATCTTTGCTTCCACTTGCCTTCTTTGCCTTTCTTGCTCTAATACAAAAGTGCCCCAAGAAATCTCTAAGTGACCAAGAGTACGAGAGAGAGAGAGAATAATGAGAGAGATCCAAATCCAAACTGAAAAAAGGTTACCAACTGATCCTTAGAAGCTTTTTTATGAGTGAGATCTCTATTTTCTTCATTTTCCATTATTTTCCTCCATTTTCCTCCTCACATGAAACCTGTGACCTTTCACCTCCGTTTTCTCCTAATTTCCATTATTTTCATAATAAATGTGTCAAAATGCCTTTTAATGCCTTATCCATTTCCTTTGCCAGCTATAAACAACCAAATGAACACCCCCTAGGATGTCTTGCCCAACATTTACCTTGGAATAGGTGTCCCACTCATTTGTAGTTATCGTTTTTAACTTGTATTTCATGTAATTTTCACCAACGTTGTTACACAAGATCCCCTATGTTGGTTCTTATGTTGAAATATAGGCTTCAATATCCCTTTCCTCCATCCATGCTAGTTCTTGTGGTTTAGCAAGGATTTCCTTTTCTTCAATATTTATTTTTGGGTTTTGTGTTTCATTGGGGCCTTCCTCTTCTTCCTCTTATTTTGTAGCATGTTCTTTATTTTATTAGACCACTTATAGTTATCGTATTATAGCAAGGGTTCATATTTATTCTAAGCTTATATATGTTTTATAATTTACTTCTTCTATCTCTACTAGTTCTTATGTTACAAAAGGGGTTTTTTCCTCTTCTTCCACCCCTATTGGTTCTTTCTTTGTAGTAGAGGTTGATGACTCATTCGTAGCAGATGATGTAAAATCTTATTTCTTGCTATATATTGTTCTCCTTTTCTTAGGCACAACAGTGGGAGTATGCTTTCAGTGGGAGTAGGCCATCCACCTCAATCTCCTGGTTGGGAGTATGCTTCCACTGATTCTAGAGCAGTGTTATGGCCTTACCTGGCCTCGTCTTCTTATGGGTAAAACTCATTAGCTACCATTGTTTTGAGAGTTATAACATCATTTTTTTGGGGTATGTAGCACTACAACCTCTGGTGAAGTTGAAACAACTAGATCTTCGAGGGAAATTTTAGCAAATACTACTTATGCCTCGAATCCTAACCCTAGTGCTTGCACAATGTCATTCCAAGAGTATTTATCTATTTGGAGTGTGTTTTCCACCAATAACTTGATCAACAGTGATGGGAGAGGGACTTTTTTGACTTGTTAGATCTATAAACACTAAAGTTCATCTAGTCGAGTGTCTTCTAGAAGAATAGCAACATGTTGACTAGGTGTTAGTGCTTCAAGTGGGTCAAAAATAGCAAATGATATTAAAAATTGACTTGATGGTGTCCCTCAGATGTGAAATATATATGCATGATGTAGTTATATCTTACCAAGGTGTTATCAAAGGCATCTTGCCAAAGTCACTTTATTTCTTCACCAAACCCTCTCCATGCTTAGAAAACTACGCCAAGAATTCATTCTTTCGGTTCCTCCTAAAATACCATCATTGTTTTATTTGTTGCAACCCAAAACTATGGCTATGGTTTCTTAATCAATTTGGACCATTTTTCCTCTTAAAGTAGACATTTCATGTTGGAAATTTAGTGTAAATTCTAGGGTGATGGCATCATCATACCCTTGTAATCGCTCAACACACCCTATCCATGCAATGGCTTGAAGATTTTCTCAAATGTTTTCATAGACTTGTAACAAAAGAGTCTCCACGGACTTTCCACGACTCAATGAACCTCTCATTATTCTTACTCGGTGCTCAAATAGTCATCTATATGCAAGTATAAATCAATTTTTCATTGTGGACGATAATTTTTATGTGAGGTATGGTAATGATGGGTTGATGGTGTAGATCATGTCATAGGATAATGGTAGTAGTGGAGTGTTATGGTGAAGAACTTATGTGGTCTCGTCAATGTAAGTGAAAATCGTGTCTATTAATTCCTTTCATTATGAAAAATGAAATACATACCTTTCACCAATTACTGAGGGTTGTCACCCTTTTCAAGTTGGAAACAACAGGTGTCATGCCATATACCTTTTTATGATGTCATCTTGTTCATAAAACTATTGTATTCCATGTTGGAAAGGGTGTTGTAGCATGCATGTTGCAGCATTAGGTGTTATAGCACAAGGTGTTGCATCATTGTATGAACTAGTGTCACAACGCCTACACCAAGCTAGCACTGTAGCATTTGGCGTGACTAGAAGGTTGGAGGTAATGTATTACAGCAATATCATTCCATTGACCTAGATGGTATTGTAGAATGGGCATGGAGTCCACTCATTCAGGGGGTATTGTAGTATACATGCTATGAGAATTGCATTATTTCCATTATTTCTATCCCATCCATGGTGTTTAAGCATTGTGTTGTAGCAACAAGTTCATACCCTATGTGTTTGTCAAGCAATACTAGAGAAAAATTAAGTAATAGTTCTTAAAAATAAAAGGAACATGTAAATCACATGATAGGAAAATGTTGACATAAACATCAAGAAACCATGAAATTCCCTTCTACTCATGAATTTTTTTATTATATATATAATATAATATATATATATATATATAATAATATAATATATATATAATATATATAATAATATATATATATATATATAATAAGTAGATACATATACATATACATATACATATACATATACATATAACATGTCATGTACCAAATAGGTTGGATTTCACATGACATGTGCCCAAGTGTTCCTTTTGATGGTTTCTTACATGTGGACTTTAGTACACACACACGCACATGCATATATTTTTTTTTCTCTTTTTTTGTAAATCGGTGTAGGAGTAAATCATCCAACATGGATTTCTCTCCTATGGAAAATATCCATGTCACTTTCGACCCTTTCCTCACTGATATTCCCTAATAAGTCTTATTTTGATAGGGTTATATAATAAACCAAAGCGGATGTCCATATTCCATTAGTGGATTTTATTCCGTGTCAATTGTACAAAGCTTGATGGCCCCATTTGCATACATAGTGTTAATCTCATAGGGTCTGAGCTAGAAGATGTGCAACTTTCCTCTTAGTCCTTGAACTTCAAGTCAAATAGTAAGGCCTAGTCTCAAACTTTGAATATGTTATTCTTAATGAACTTGCCATGCATTGCACTCTCTGATTCTAGATCATATTTGTTTGTTGTAGGGAGGTCTAACAAAGAACTCAATTCACCAACATGGATAAATATCTATTTTTTTTTCTCCAAATATGTTCATACCAAGTTCTACTACTATCCTTAGGGTATACATTTCTATTTCTATTGGAAAATAAATATCTTCCAGTAAATTAGCTCAAATAATGTGCAACCAGTAGTATTTTTCCATTTTGTCTAGTAGGCCCATAATGCTTTAAAATATTGGTTCTTAGTCCTTGAGGTATAAATAGATAGTTTTTTTATAATTTCCTCAAGGGTCTTATTCATCCATTCTTCTTGTCCATTAGCCTACACATGGTATGGCGTTGTTACTCTATGTTTGATTTTTTACATTTCCATTATACACTCAATGAGCCTTGAAGTAACTTGTGTTCCTCCATTAATGATGATCTCCTATGGTGTCTTGAATCTGGTAGACACATATTCATGGATAAAATCTATGATTGTTTTCTCTGTCGCATCCAAGAGTTCCTTTTCTTCCATCAATCGTTTTGAGGTAGTTTGTCCAAACCATGATGTAGGATTTGTGACAATAAGGGGGGTTGATAGCTACAACAAAGTCAAGAGTTCATTTCTCAAAGGGTTATATTACTCACTGTGCTTGTAGGGTCATATTATCTAGTTTTATTGGCCTTTCAATGTATTTAAAACTATCATACCTATTTAAATACTGCCTGGATCTCTAAATATTGTGGGCCATAAGTACCCTTGATGGAGTACACTATATTCAATCCTCTTATCTACAAAGTGACCCCCACGAGAGCCATCATGTAAAGTCCTTAGTCTTTCATGGATCTCTTCTTCTCTCATACATTTCTAGATAATGAGATCTAACCTTGTATATAAGAGGCATCTGTTGACCCATGAAAATCTCCAACTTTGCTTAATGATATTTTGTCATTCTTTTGGGGATAGGTGAGGTCGGAGTTTTCCTACAGCAAAATAGCTAGCAATATCTACAAACTACGATGAGTTAGTAAATACCACAAAGAGATGTTCATTAGTAAATTAATATTCAACATGCAGCTTGTTCTCATTTTTTGTAATACTATAAATAAAATATAGCACTACATTATCTTTTCCTACTTTATTTAAGATGGCAATGTCAAATTATTATAGTAACATGAAACTAGATAGCTACCTTTCCATTATTAACAAGATTTTTCATTAAATATTTAATAATAGCATGGTAATTATCTAAGATTATGGGGTATCCAATTATATAGTGCAAAAATTTATTAATAGCATGAATTACAACAAAAAAATGTATAGTTTAATTCTATAAGAGAGATATTTTTACTAATAAAGTAGATTGTGTACAAATGATTTTTCTCTTATTTCCCCAAGACAACAACAATAGTAGTATGTAATGGATATGTGGATATGTGAAAGTGGAGGGACCAATTGGGCCCTCTCAAGAAACAAACCTTGGATATTTTGGATTCCAGTTCTTTGAAAGAATGTTGGTATCTATTTTTCCACACAAATTTATGAGTGTTACTTAGTAATAAAAACAAATAATTGGCTATAGATGAAAAATATTTGATAAAACTTCAATAATGACCAATACATCCAAAAATGCTTCAAACCTTTTTGAAGGAATTTTTCCACACTTCATCATTTTTGTTTGTTTGTTCAAGATGATAAATCTACTAAGGATATAGAGGGAAGGTTCACTATATTGTATAGCAATGATATTATATTGATTTGAACTGCAATTACTTTATGAAGTCATTTGTTATTAAAAAATTCTTTAGTAATATTCATTTATAATTTATCCACATACATGTACATTATGAACATCTAATTCCTACATCATTTCTTTATCATAGGTTCTTTATCATGTTTATGATAACCATGGACATAACTAATTCCAATGTTTTGAACCCCTTTATTTATTGATCACATTTTCTAATACATTATTCATATTACTTCATGAAGTTGTTATTACATTATTAGTGTATGAAACCCTATTGTTTGTGAGAAAAGAGATCTACCAAAGTCTACATAGGTGTACATACTCTAATCCTTCTTAAGATTCAACTTATGACCTCTTAGGAAAAGACACACATTCTTAACTATTAAATCTCACTCACTTGATCTACTTATATAATATATATGTCACATAATTGTTTTATATAATACTAGATATTTGTTTATATATCACTTGATGCCTAAAGTTTTTTCTTTTCAAAATAATTATCATGTCTTTATAATTTCTTGGTTTTATTTATCCCTTCATTAAGTATAGCTCGCGATCAAGACCTTATCACATGGACTTTCCGCTTGTATATTAATTTCTCTTACCTACTTCACACAAATAGCTCCGAGTTAGGATCCAATCTCACTATTATGACAGAAGATCAAAACTATTATGGTTTGAGCTTGTAATCATGATCTAATCTATGAATAAAACCTTCTTTGTTGAATAAGACTCAAAATTAAAAAAAAAAAAAATAGTTATGATCATAATATAACTTTTGCCCAATTAGAATTTGTTTTTATTTATCACTCATGAGGTGTAAATCAACTTGTTTGTGTGGGGTTTTGTCCCTACCAAGTCAACAAGTTCAAATCTCATGGAAAGCAAAGAATGGGAGTTATCTTTGGGGGAATTAAATATCTCAAGGGGCATCCAAGCTCGACTGAAATCTCTTCACAAAATCTTGGTGATAGCATCTTACTAATGGAAAAATCACTATTTTCGACCGCACCCGCTTGGAATGACTTCCAAGATGCCATCAAGGAGTAGTACTACCCTGTCAAAATCTATGAGGACAAATACATAAAATGAACCACACTGCGCCAGGGACGAGATCAAGATGTGCCAGAGTTCACAAACATTTTTCATACCCTTCGCACACAGCTGGGTATCAAAGATTCTGAGCTGCATCTGGTACTCAAATACCGTGGCTGCCTACACAGATATATCCAAGAAGAGATGGAGTTCTTGAACATCTCCTCACTCGGCACAGCATACTGATATGCTGTCAAAATCGAGCAAAAGTTCAAACAAAAGAAGCGAGACATTGGATCTTCTAATCCGAAGCCCAAAGGACAAAGCCAAGGCGGGGTGACCCAAGACAACCCGTCGAAGCCGCAAGAAAATAACAACACCACAAAGCCGAAGAAGGACACAGGAAAGTGGTGTGAGTTCCACAAGGGTCCCACTCATAACACAAGTGAGTGTAGGACCAAGCAGTCACTGGTGGCCAAGTTGAAGGCTTCCAAATCAGATACATGTTCCGACCCTGAGCCAGAACCCAACAAGGAGAATGGCAAAGGGAAGCAGATCATTGATGCGGATCCCAGCACCACTGTTGCCACTGCCAAGATCCAGAAGAATGAGCCCGAAGAGCCAGACGAGGGGGAACGTCTTTTCCACTCACAGATGTGGGTGAAGGATTCGCTGCTGCAATTCATTGTCGACAGTGGCAGCCAAAAGAACCTTATTTCAGCAGAGGTTGTGAAGCGGTTGGGCCTACCGACTACACCACACCCGCAGTCGTACGGTATCGGGTGGCTTCATGAAGGATGAGATCTCAAATTTCGCCAGCAGTGCCACCTTCCCTACAGCATCAAACCATTCACAGACGAGCTACTCTGTGATGTTACACCTCTGGATGTTTGTGATGTATTATTAGGCCAGCGATACTTGTGGAGGCAACATGTTGTGTATGATTCAAGGCCTCGTGCTGTCATTATTTCTTTGGATAATTTATTATACAAGATACCGGAGGTAGCCCCACCTACCACTGCCTCTTTGATCATTGCTAAGAAAGGCAGCAAGCTCATATCATAGACTAGGAAATTTATTTCCTGTCTGGTTCACCCCCAAAGTAAGGGGAAGATCGTTGCTACATCCATGACCCCCGCAAAGGGTTCCTCCACGCAGCAGCAACAAAGGGATACAGTCATGACAGAACACAGGAACAACTTCTCCTCACGCACAGGGCTACCACACAAGTTTCAGGTGGGCAACAAAGTCTGGTTGCATTGACAGAAAGAACGCCTTACCAGAACCCACCGGAAGCTCAGACCACTCTGACATGGTCCTTACACCAGTACCAAGGCTATGGGAAACTATTCTTTGGCACACATCATTCCTCCATTCCTTCGCCTGCACTAAATGTTCAATGTGGACCGTCGTCGACCATGCTTCTCACCATTATTGGACACATCAGAGATTGCAGGACAAGTTCAGCAGATAGAGGAACTCAACGCAATGGGGACCATTGTCTCCTAAGGGGGGAGGAATGATCTAGGTGGATATTGGTGGCCACTTGCTAATTCCACGTGGATCCCCTCTAGTGCTTCTTTCAGTTCTTTCAGTTTCCTTCATTATAGCATAGTTTACTATTTTTAGCAGTTTTTCGGGTCCTAAACTTCCGGAGCCGTTTTGAGGCCCTAAACGACGTTTTTTGGAAAATCTACAGCCAACGATTTTGTTTTCTAAAAATCGTCTTTTCCTTTGTAGTCCTCGGAGAAATCTTTCCAATGGGCTATCATGCGCGTCAAACGGAGATAAGATGACCAATTCGCAACCCCGGGAAGTTGATGTACCAACTTACCAAAAAACGGGGCCCACAATTTGGCGTTTCATCTTCTAGGGTCAGGTTTTGGAATGCGAAGGGTTTTCCATTGTTTCTCAACAATAAATAGGCCTTTGAGCCTCATTGTAACATAGTTCAGAAGCATGTAGCCACACATCTCTTCTCAGAGATAAGCTACCATCGCCCTAGCTGGTTTATTTCCATTTCTGGTTGTAAGCATATTTCAGTATTTTCCATTAATGAAATGAAGTATTATTTCCGCTGCATCTTTGTGTATATGGTTATCTTTGTAATTTGTTGCGTTCCTCTTTAAATCCGGATCATTATGCCATGCACCGGAGTTTCATAATGTGACTGCTGAAGAAGAATATGAGGATCCAAAGAACATTAATATCCCAGAGGCAGAAGGCCACCACGAAGTTGAAGGACCACATATAGAGAATCCATACATCATCGTACCATTGAAGACTAGACAAGTGAACATTGGCATAGAGGTGGCGCAAAAATTTGTAAAGATTGGATATTACTGTGATGATGCCACTATGGATAAAGTCATTGAGTTGCTCTGTGAGTATCAGGATTTGTTCCCCACAAATATTTTTGACCGGAAAGGTATCATAGGAGATTTAGATGTAATGAAGATTACCTTGAAGTTGGGCGTGAAGCCGATTAAGAAAAGACCATAGTGCCTTAATCCCTAGTATAAGGAAAATGTCCACTTAGAGTTGGATAAGATGCTTTAGGCAGGAATTATTGAACTGGTAGAGGAGTTTCATTGGGTGAGCCCAGTGGTAGTCCATGAGAAGAAGCATAAGGGAGAAATACAAATTTGCGTAGATCTCAAGAAGCTTAATGATCCCTGCATTCATGATCCTTTTTCGACACCATTTATAGATGAAGTACTGGATAATGTTGGAGGACAGAAGTATATTCATTCACTAATGGGTTCTCTAGATACCATCATATTAAGATTGCATGAGAAGACAGGAGAAAGATGACCTTCACGACAGAGTGGGTATGTTTCTAGTATACAGTGATGCCATTTGGGCTTAAGAATGTGTCGACAATTTTCTCATGCATAGTCATCACCGTGTTCAAAGAGTTCATTCACAAATTTTTGGAGGTATATTTCGATGACTGGATAGTGTTTGGACTGGTAAAGAACCATGTAGCTAGTTTGCGCTTGATGTTGGATACATGCCAAAGGTACTAGATCACACTAAACCTAAAGAAATACTTGTTCTGTGTCCCTTTTAAAATATTTTTGGGTCATGTGGTTTGCAAGAAAGGATTAATGGTGGACCCTTCTAAGATCATGGTCATAGTTAATTTAGATGCGCCAAGAAGTGTTAAATAGCTACAGACAAGAGTCAACCATATATGATATTATCGGAAGTTCATTAAAAGTTATGTTGAGATTACTGCTCCTATGGAGAAACTACTGAAAAAGGACACTAAATTCAAGTGGATATCCCTGTTAAGAAGTCCCAATTAGACCTCAGACCATTTGGTGTAGGAGTCCCAGTAGTGAGTCTTAAGGTAATTCCTTAACCATGATGTCACAAAGAGGCAAGTAAGATAACTCTGTCTAGAGCAAGGGTGTGACTAATACCGTGAGTAAAGGAAGGTGTATGAGAGATTCTAACACTTTGAAGGGAGATTTAGGTGAAGGTGACTTCTAGGTTGAAAGGGAAAGTCCCAACTTGCAGCTAGCAACACACAACATAAAAGGACATGCACAACTTTAGGTAGAGCAGTCCACTTGGGTGTGGCAGTCACATCATACAAGGTAAGATAACACGTACATCACTGACAGATCAGTCCGAGACGAGTGTGACAATTGTTACAGGAAAGTTCATGTGAAAGGTTTGTCTGATGTTTGGCAGAGCAGTCAACATGGATGGTGACAGCATTAACAACATATACAACACATTAACTACAAGATTCATATAATTTCATACAAACCAATTGATACACAAAATGTTAAACAACATATATCATTAAGGCAATCGAAATAGTCCAATTACAATAACAACATATGCACGAAAATGCGCAAGCTCTTATTATATAAAGAAGTTTAAATCACAATCATACAATACATCCATGTAAGCCTGCTAGCCCCAATAGTGAAACGTTATAGCCACATCTGCCTGCTCCTCCAAAGAGATGAACTAGCTCTGTGTAGTGGAGAAGCCAATGCACGATACAATATTGTCCGAGCTTTATGCAAGATAGTCTTATCAGAATCCTAGCTGACCAAAAGCCTATACAATGAGTTATGAGGGACTATTTATAGCAAAGGTTGGGGTGAACCTTGACATTCCCCTTTGGGACCATTAAACTATCCCCATGACTCTTCACCTAATCTATGACTATTACATCCACTCTTGACACTTGAATTACACTTGACGTGACTCAACATTACAATTCACATGTACACGTGTCAAAAATGGCTTGAACAAGCCAAACTAGACATCATCCTGACTCAAACAACCATAGAAGTTGAACTGCTCGACATCCTCATGCTGATCAATAGTAACATATTGATGCCAAGATTGGTAGTCTTTGATAGTGCCTGTTTGTTACACTGTGACATCCATATCTAGCCTGATCCTTGCCTCCATAGCATCGAGGTACACTGCTTGAGCTCCTCTATCCAACTCGTCTAAAATAATGTGCATCATTGTCTTGAATTTGGCTCGACCAACAACATAATTTTGCATGATGTCTACACTAATAGGAAAGTCGGGGTTGGTGGCGATGCGCATCAACTTGTCGAAGTACGAGTCAAGCTCCTGTTGGACCTGCTTCTTGGTCTTCACTTGGGTGAGAGTCCCAAGTGATGGGATTTGATGTGTGTGAACCACAACCTGCATGCTCTTGAATACTCGTGCATAGGAAACATGTATGCCAGTGATGAGTTGTGGTAGGTCCTCATAGTTTAGGATTTGACTCCGAATACGTGCTTGCATCTCGACCGCATTGGCCATTGTCATCTTTGGCAAGTGAAGTGGGGCTCCCTTGTAATTCATCGTCCATTCTTTCATGTTATCAACAATAGCATGTATATTCTTCAAGATGCATGCTATTTTTACACAACGATGTTGCCATCCATGGAGATGAATGACTACTTGGTGCACAGTACCAAATTTGGAGTAAAATGCTCGCATAACTATGTCCAGGGACATTACTTCATCTAGTATTGACTTATTTAGTTCAACTCAAGAGGACATTGTCACCAAGTCTCCTTCTTTATTAGCCACCTATAGTTCCTTCTCCATATGCTCATTCGCCACTATTAGGAAATGAACAGTTCAACTAGTGGCTGGATGCTTGTTCACATCAGTCACAATCACTTACTCTTAAAATTGTGTAGGGGATGTTTGGTCATCCAAATTCAGTAGTCTGTGAGATTGCACAACTCTGTTGTGAGATTCATCAAAGGAGATATTGTGCACCTCTACTTCTAGTTGAACAGTAAGGATCTTAGTGCTTCCTTGTGATTCAAGACTTGGTCATCATCTAGATGCTTTGAAGTGGGTGAGTCAACCTCTCTGTGGTGAGGCATGAGGTAAGCATCCTATTCCAACTCCCATTTTTCCATGTCTGCATCCAACTATTCAAGAGCTTGTTCAATCTCATGAGCAAAGTCTTTCCCCTGTGAGGGTTCACCCTGTTTCCCTGATGCCAGCTATTTAGAAGAATCAAATTCCTATATGGTTGCTCCCTTAGCCCATGCAACTCCTTCTCTACTTCTTTTATTCTCTTCTTATCCCTCTGCCTTCGCATGATGTGCTTGTCGCGTTGTTGCCTCTTTGGCTAAATAGCCATAGCTACTTGTTCTGCAAGTGGATCAGCTCAAAACTTGCAGCTTTTCTCCTCGTCCATGTGGTCGACAATCTTCCTCTTCCCTTTGTTCCGCACATGTATGCTTTTCTCTACTGCATTTGTTGTTGCTCCTACTAATACTACTATTGGTGCTCTCCATGATGTTGCTTCATTCTGTTGTGCTAATCACTTTATGGTGAAGCTAGCCTATTCATTGGCTCTAGAAGAATTGTAGCATTACCTCCATGAGTCTTCCTCGATCCAATGACATTCCCCATGGATCTAGTTGAACTAAACTCTTGCATAGTGATCCTTCACAATGAAATGTGAGTCATATGGGTTGAAGCTTCAGAGGTCAAACGGGTACTTCTTCATTTGTTATGCTTCGAAATTCGCTTGCTTGATGCTTTCGATCTCATATAACCTAATCCGGAATGGAAGACCGAGCGAAGGTGTCTTATTCTTCCACTTCAGTCTAGCTGTCAATATTGCTGAGATGTGGTGCGCTACTTCTTGCATGACAAGCACATCCAAGGTGAACTTTGGCAAAACATGTGGAGTCTTCTCCACATTGAACACTTGAATGAATGTGCCAGACGTGAGGAATACCAATCTACAATGCCTAACGATCCCTTCATCACTTCCTCTGACATGTAGGGTGGATCATGTTCAAATATCAACCTGTACACTAGGATGACAAAATGGTTAGACAATAGAATGATCACTCCTCTGAAGTAGCATTCGGAAAATAACTTGAAATACGTGTTCACAATAGTCTCCATCGGTGATCATGCCCACTCTAAGCCCGAGAACTCATGTCGGTCACAAACTACATCGAGAATGTAGGAGGACATGTAAATATCTCCATGCATGCCTTCGAGTGACTGTCGAGCCTGAGTGACTTGTCCCTACAGTTGATGAGCTAGTATGCTAGACCAATTGCATCGTCTTCCTTCTCTAGCTAGTTGGTCCAGCGTGATCACCCAAAATTGAGGGAAGGCCTCAGTGCTTGCTTGGGAACTCAATCAACATGCGAATATGGCCAAGTATTGGTATGCCTTCCTCAATATATTTGTCTTATAGATTTGGTTGGGTGTCATCTTGAAATGAGATGGCCCCTTTACCTGATCATTGAGAATGTCTCTGGAGTGAGCTCTGTTGTTGAGCAAGCTGAATAGAGTAGTCACGATAGTTATCATCTCAGTCATCTGATACATATCATTGTAATCTATTTCTGACAAGGTTGTAAGCTTCATCCCACTGACACTGCTCAAGGTCATTGTCTCGAGGTCAGTGTGAGAAACGATCCAATAAATCATGTCTGCGGATGGGAACGTTGGGTATCTACATGAAATCCGGTACAAGCCAGACTTATGAATATTGATGTACACCTGACAGTCTTTGAGGTCTTCCCTAAACGTGCATGCAAATGTTTCATCCACCTCTTGCCACTTCAGTTGATGTCCTTGTCTAGATAAAACTTCATATCTTCATAGATCGACAAACTAGAAGACACCTGCTCAACTACTACTCTAGCTGTAATACCATTAATATCTTGAGATCCTATTCTCTTAGAATCCTTTGAGATAGATGAACACCTGAAATATCTAGAAACAATTAGCATGCATGGCAATAAATATTTCAGTGAAAACAATGAAAATCGTGGAAGGACACAACACATACCCCAGGAACTGATGAGAAAGATTACACAAAGTTTACATAAAGGCTGAGTGACTGGCTGCCAAAATTTCACGAAAGGTAGTCTAGGATATCTCAGAGGTAAGAGTGGCTACTAGATCGGTGAAATGTGTAATCCATTCAGGGAGCTGGCTGCTGGGGTTGTGCAATGTGCAATTCCAACTTAGAAGGACTGTTGGCTGAGGGATAGATTTTCCCAACTTCTTGGGCCAAGAAACCACTATCCTTCAGAAATGTGAAAAACAGTCCTAAAGGGTAGTGTTGGGTAAGAATGAACATTTCTAGGGAGGAAGGTGAGCCTTCCTTCCCCGGATTCTGTAATGCAGCCTTGGTCAAGGAAAATCCCAAGCCAAGGTTGGTCGAACTCGCCGACGGGAAATTGAAAGCAAGTAAGACAGCAAAATTCATAGCAACACTAAGTGAAAGGAAGAAGTGATTAAGAGTGCATGCAAAATTTGAATGAAATCTTAAGCACACATATCAACATGCATGTGGTTCAGAAGTTTGTCGGTTGGTTAAACATCTGTGCAAAACAATGTCATGCATGCGAAAATAGTGAGATATGAAAGAAAACTGAAACAGAGCTAGGATAAGCTAGAATACATGTAAATGACAATAGGTGTTCAAACAAATCAATAAAATAGCACTCACATAATTGAATACACAAAAAACAACAAAAATGTTGAAAAAGACAAGTTGCCACTTACCCCTGAATAACTGAGTCGGATGTGTCAAAGAGTCCTGGATGTGTTGTGGGATGTCAAAGCTCCAAGATCAATGTGAATGAATGAGCTCTGATGCGTCGAATAAATAAGTTTGGTCTCATGACACGAATGCCACAAATCTAGGAAAAAGCAACACTTGGAGGGAAACTTCGGGTATTTGCATGGCAATAGTGATTATCGTTTATGCTATCAAGGAAAACCTGGTTTGGACAGGCTGTTGGATATTCATGGCTTTGTTGATGTAGACTAGGCTGGAGATATGGATCAGAGAAGATCTACAAGTGGGTATGTGTTTAACCTATTTGGAGGTGCAGTCAGTTGGATGAGTATGAAACCATCTGTAGTGGCATTATCAACTACAGAGGCAGAATACATGGAAACCACTCAATCAAGCAAGGAGGTAATCAGGTTGCAGAGATTGTGTTCAAGTATGGGGTTAGTACAGGGAGCTATAAGAATAGACTGTGATAGCCAAAGTGCAATTTGCTTCGCAAAGAACCCTACTTACCATTCAAAGACAAAGCACATTTATGTTCAGTATCACTTTGTGAGGGATATGATAGAAGACAAAAAGGTGTGGCTGGTAAAGGTGGACACATTGAAGAATACTACAGACGCATTGAAAAAATATGTGAGAGCTGAGAAGTGCTCTTGGTGTAGAGAAACAATGGGAATTGTAGGGCTAGATAAATGGCTAAGCTCTCTTGTGGCCCCCCTATGGGAAGAAAACAACAAGTGGGACAATGCTAGGTTGTGTTATATTATTTCCACGACTAGCTCCCCTAGTTAACCGGGGGGTTAGAGGGGGGACAAAGTGCCCCCTCCGTTGCGTCGATTGCGTACTGGGGGCGTTACTATGGGTTTGAGGGGGGTATTTAGCTACCCTCTATGGGGTCCAGGGTAGCACCCCAGGTAAATTTTTTTCGAACCCTATATTAGGTGGGTAGACCTACCTATGGTTTTGTGCATGGTTTTCACACATGGTTTTAGGTGTGATGGTTTTTAGTGCATGGTATTGGATGCTTCGGCATGTATATATATGTATTATAACATTGAAAGGAAAATAATGAAAAATCAAGTTGGTAGTCTCGTTTTTGGGATCCTGGGGAAAATCTTTGTGTATATATGTTTAATGTGTTATGATCTCGCATCGTTTATTTTTTGTTCTTCGAATTCGTATGCAAGTAATTTTTGTATCGGCCTAAAACCTACATTTCATATTAGAGGCCGTAATGTCTGGACACATTCGCCATCCACTGTACTTCTTCAGAACCATGAGAACTGGAGATGGATAAGAATTGGTTTTCACATTAATAACACCAACATTGAGGAATTCCTCAATGATTTTCTCAATTTCATTTTTTTGGGAAAAAGGATGTCGATAGGGGTGGAAATTTGGCATTTGGGTACCTAGAAGCAAAGGGATGTTATGATCATGTTCACCCCTAGAGGGTGTGAGCTCCTTAGTTTTTTCGAAGACCCACAAGTGTTGATATAATACCTATTTCATATCGGGTTGAATGGGAGGAGGAGTGGATATAAGGGGATGAATGGAATTAAATTGTGCTACTATCCCATGATTGCCTTTTTCTAAAAACTTCTCCATTCGATGAGAGATGTTGATAGTAGGAGCACCTGCCCTAATTTCTCGCAGTGTATGTTTGGTCATTTTGCTTAATGATCATATAGAACTCCTAGAAGCCCATTGTGATATGAAAACTAAGAGAACCTGCCTTGACTGGAGGTCCAGCTTGGTAAAATATTAGGAACCATGCAGTCCATTAAGCATATCATCGACTACTAGGATTGAAAATTTGTACTTGATGGTGAGATTCTCAAGGGCCCTGAAGTCTAGACTTATTCGCCATTGAATGTCTTTCTTCAGAACCATGAGCACTAGAGATTGGTAAGATTTGGTGTTGGGATTAATAACAACAACATTGAGGAATTCCTTAATGCTTTTTTCAATTTCATTCTTTTGGGAAAAAGGATGTCGATAGGGGTAGATATTTTCCGTTTGGGTACCTAGAAGAAAAGTGATTTTATGATCATGTTCACCCCTAGAGGGTGACAGATCCTTAGGTTTGCCTAACACCCACAGGTGGTGATATAATACCTATTTCAAATCAAGATGAATGGGAGGAGGAGTAGATATAAGGGAATGAATGGAATTAAATTGTGCTACTATTCCATGATGGATTTTTTTCTAAAAGTTCTCCATTCGATGTGAGATGATGATAGTAAGAGGACATGCCTTGAGTTATCTTAGTGTATGAGTGTGGTCATTTTGTTTAAAGATCATATAGAAGTACTAGAATTCCTTTGTGATAGGGAAACATTTGTGCCACCATTCGACACCAAGGAAAATGTTGCAACCACCCATTTCAATGGAAAACATCTCAGTTTTGAGGTGATAATCACGCATTTGAAGCTTAATATTTTCACAGTATCCTTCACATTTCATGGTCCCCCCATCAGTGATAAAGAGATGGAAATTAGGTACCACCCTCACAAAATAATGAACCTCTTATGCTACTCTCTTATGGAAAATGTTATTTGTGTTGCCACTATCAATAAGAACCACTATTTGCCGATGTTTAATAAAACCTCATATTTTGAGAGTTTGGGGAGAAAAGATGTTAGCCATGGCATGGAGTGAGATGATTGTCTCATCTCGTGTAGCTAGATTATTAGTGTCAAAGTCAGTTACGGGGTCATCCTCTTCCTCCTCAGTCACTTTAGTGTATGGAGCTTCATTAATGGAACTGTTTTCAGTAACATCAATTTAAAAGAATTTTGGTTCCTCGCATTTATGTCCCGCAGAGTATTTTTCATCAGAGTATTTATGTCGGAGACACCTTTTGAACCTTAAATGTTTAGGTGCGTCCCATAACTGAGGTGGGATGTGCCCATGTGATGAAATTTGTACGATTGGATTGGGCATTTGAATCCACTTCTACCTCTAAGGCCTTGTTGAATGCTTCCAACCAAGTAGTTGGGTGATGCATTCGGACATGGGCTTGGATAGATTCCTCAAAGCCACTGATGGAACATTCCGAGTAAAAGGCTTCTCCTAGTCCAAGTAAAGAGCTCCCACATTTATTTTAGTGTCATATTCCCAGATATTGTTAAGGAAAAAATATTGTTCCTTTTATGTCACCCATACCGCCTCGTTAGAGCCATCAATTTTGTACATGTCTAGCTTGGGTGTCCGGTGACTAAAATATTTGTGACCTCCATGGAAATGAATTTCATGGCTCAATTATCCTTCTACATGTGCATGAACATTATGTTCTTTCCTTATGGGTTCACGAGATATAGTGGATCTGACCTGTAAATATATGATAAAGCAAATATACCCATAAATAACAAGAGATAAATAGATAAACTTGATATCTTTATTAATATCAACCCTTGTGGTAGGGTGACACCATACAATCACTCCTTAAGGAAGGAGAACAATCCACAAGCAATATGCTTTCAAATAAAATAATCCTTGACATCTCTTAGTGGGGATCCTCTAACCTCTATATAGGTTTCATACATAAAATACCATGGGTCATTACCATGGGTCTCTCAATACCATGTATCTAATACAATGGGCTTCCTAACTACTTGTGGTTCCTTACATGATGGAGGTTAACAACTTTATTTATTATCTATGGCCCATCACATTATTACATTATTCCCTTGGGTACCTCCCTCTGTACCCTATAATAACCCCCCTAGGTATACTACATTCCACCCCCTTTAGACATGTTTCATCCCCAAAACATAAGAAGAACACAAATAATAAGATATGCTCAAAAGAGTAGTCCACTAGTACCATGCACGTGCATCTAGCCATCCTAGAGACATGTGATTGCTCAATCTATCCCGTGCCTTGCTTGCTTGAGCCAGGAGTTGATCCTGGCAGTTCCTCTATGTTGATGTGATGTGGTTCGATATTTGCACCTCTTTATCTATCGTGCAGGGGTTGTTGTCCTTGTGGCTAATTTGTTGCCATATTGTTGGTTTTTATATGGTTTGCAAGCCTTGGTTAATCCACCTTACATTCCTTAGGCTAGACCTTATGTTCATCTTGGTTAATCTACTATTCCTGATGGATATGGCCAGATCCAATTTGGGAACTATCAATACCCTCAAGGTATAACCATAGGAATTGTCTAGCTACCCTTGTAGCAACAATGACAACCATCGGAGGAGCAAGGGAAACCTTCGCAGCAGCAAGGGAAACCATTAAAACAACAAGGGAAACTATTACAACTGCAAGGGAAACCTTTTTCGCAGTCGCAGTAACCTTTGCAGCTGCAAACTCACTTTGTTCAACAATCCTCCAAACCTTTGTAGTAGAAAGGTCAACCTTTACAACAACAAAGTCAACCTTTGTAGCAACAAGGTCAGCCTTGGTAGCAACAAGCTTTATATGTGTATCAGCAATGTTAGCCATTGCAAGGTCAAGGTCAACCCCTGCAGTAGCATGGCCAATCTCCCTACATCCAGGATCAAGAGGTCTAGTAGCCTTATAATATGTACACCACGTACAATGCTTATAAGCAGCCTATGACAGGGAAGTATCATGGGCAAGCATTGCAACAACAAGGGAAACTATTAAAACTGCAGGGGAAACCTTCTCCGTAGTCACAACAAATTTTGCAGCTGCAAACTCAGTTTGTTGAACAGTTCTCACAACCTTTTCCCTCACAAGGCCAACCTTTGCAGCAACAAGGTGAACCTTTACAACAACAAATTCAACCTTTATAGCAACAAGGTTAGCCTTGGAAGCAGCAAGCTTTATATGTGTATCAACAAGGCTAGCCCTTTCAAGGTCAAGGTCAACCCCTGTAGCAGCATGGCCAATCTCCCTACATGTAGGATCAATAGGTCTAGCAACCTTATAATATGTATACCATGTACAATGCTTATGAGCAGCCTATGATAGGGAAGTATCAGGTGTACCCTAGACCTACAGTGATTTCAACTCTCTCGCCATGGATTTCGTCACTCATTTCTAATTGTCAGTTCGGTATGAAACTAGCACTCATTTTCTTACGTCCCTTAACAAAGAAACCATGACCCACATTTTTGATCATATCCATGAATGTAGATGTTAGCGTCGCCTCATCAAGTTTGAGATTATTGATGATTTGTTGACAGAATGGTTCATGAAATCATTTTTCAAAAAAATTTCTAAAGACATAACTATGGGTGGATGTGTTACTAAAGACAATGCTATCACCCATGCGTATTATTTAAACTTGGTCTATGCACAATCTGGAATATTGTATGAGATGTTAGCTAACTCTTTGAGACCATCATTAGGTCTGACAACAGTAAAGTCGCCGAATACACCACCTATTGACGATGTAATTGGATCCATGTCTTAGACTTGCGTGAAAGCGTCTTCGAAGTAGACATATGTCTCGAACACTAGTTCCAATAATCCCTCCAAAAATTTATCCAGTATTGGCAAAACCTCTAAGGTACATGTTGTCTAGTCTACTGCAGCAGATAAGACCTCTAAGGGTAAAAACAAGGGCAAAGGTAAGGCTGAAGTCGATGCCCCAAAACAGGACCCTCCTAAATCCTTTGTTGATGATGCTTCTAGAAGAAAGCCGAAATATCCTTGCCTCATCTGTGAGGAGTATCATTACACTAAGGATTGTCCATGATGATGTGAAGTTAGTTGCTTACTAAAAGGGAATCCGGTTGTCCTAAAAGATCCCTTTCAATCATAGTTGACTTAGTTGGTAGACCAACCTCAGTCTTCTACTTCCTCGGGTTCCCAAGTGTTCATGATGCAAGGTTCATCACCTATCTCTATCACTACTTGAACTAAGGACTATCAAACCATGTCTAAGCAGACCATGGAGAAATAAGCCACCAATAATGCTTCTACTTCTACTCCATTTAGTTTTGTTCTGCTCCATATCGAGCACCGTAATAGTGAGTCTGTCATCCGGCCACCTCCCAAAGGTGTTATTCGGAAGTCATCTTTTAATCTAAACACTAGATCTATGCAACATTACAATATTATTGAGTATTTAGTTCAAGCACCTTCGCCGATGTCTCCCTTCGCAGTTCTCCAATCCTATCCAATGCAGTGGATGTCATTGTTGTCTGTTATAGGTGTTATCGATCCTTTGGATTTGATCTGATTACTTTCGATGTAGAGAATCATGTGCCTCTTCTTCATCACTAGATTGCATTTCTAATACAGTTCCTTATCAAAGGAAATATGATTTATCGAACGGTTATTGATGAAGGCACCTGAACCCACATCATCTTAGTTTCATGTTGGAAAGCCATTGGCTCTCCCTCTCTTAAACAGTCTCCTAATACCATAGAAGCCTTTGATGGTGGAGGTTCATGTCCATATGGAATTCTCATGAACTTGTTGATTACATTAGAAGGAAATACTATTGAATTAGAAGTACAAGTTGTAGATGCCAATCTCAACTACAACATTCTTCTTGGTTCTGCATACTTTGTTTTCCTAATGAAGGAAAAATTGTCACAGTTTATCAACCATCCTTATTTTCTTCTGGTTCATCAAACTACAATGTTCCTTACATGGTAAATACTGAGGCTCCTTATGAGAGTGTGGGGGCACATCTCTTCAAAGACTCTGCTTTAATGGGCACCTTTTCTTTCCCACTCTGAATGTCCATTAGGTAAATATGATATCAAACTCTATGGATCCTTGGATTATCCCTACTGAAGATCAAATTAATTCATTTGGTGATCCTATGCCTTTAAGTCCATTGGAGATAAATTATGAAGAAATTGTCTTAACTTCAATGACCACATCAGAAAGTCATATTGTATTCAGTATGAACCTGGACGCTTATGTGCCATCTCCCTGGATGGGTTGTTAGGATTCTTCGAATCCTTTAAACGAGACATTCCCTACCGATGAGAGTATCGTTGAGCTCATGTCTCTGGACGAAATTCCATGCAACAGTTTACATCATCGTTCTTCTTTTCTTCCTAGCCTCGATGAGATGCCTTCTTGTCTTGAAGCCTCTGTTTCTCATTCTCCTACACCTCCACATTAGACACCTGCCATGGTGCATGAAGTCTTGTTGGATGGTAATATGGGAAACATCACTGCTACAATGCCTCTTGACATTTTCGTTAAAGTAGAAATTGTCAAGAACATTAATATTGGGGTTTCCTGTTCTATAGATGAGATCAAGATTTATACTCATCTTTTTAAAGAATTCTGAGACATTTTCTCTTGGTCATATGAGGAAATGCCCTATATCGATCCAACCATTGTGGTGCATGAGATTCTGACTAATCCTGGTGCTAAGGCTATTCGATAATGGCTTTGCCCTGTGCAACCTCGAAAGGCTGCTGCTATTGAATCAGAAGTATAGAAACTTTTGAAAGTGGGTTTCATTTATCCTATTCCATTGATGAATTGGGTATCCAATATCGTCCTTGTTGCCAAAAAGCAAGGCGTGATACATGTTTGTGTTGATTACTGCAATATCAACCTTGGATGTCCTAAGGACAATTATCCTACTCCCTTTAACGACAAAATCATTGATGAATGCACTAGGAGTGAGATTTTTTCATTGATGGATGATTTTTTTGGCTATAACCAGACTAATATTTTAGCTACAGATCAGCATAAAATTAGCTTTATCTATCCCTTGGGTACTTTCACTTACACAAATATTCCTTTCGGTTTGAAGAATGTTGGTGCTACCTTCCAACGAGCAATGTCTTATGCATTTCATGACATTCGACACATTGTTCATCCATACCTCGACAACTTACTAGCTCATCCGACTAAATGTCATGAACATTTTGATCACTTAAGAGCTATCCTTTTATGATGTCAGCCTTACAATATCCGTCTCAATCCACACAAGTGTGTGTTTTGCATCGAGTTTGGCTCGCTCTTAGGTTTTGTGGTGTCTTCCAAAGGTATGAGGATTGATCCAATGAAAGGTGAGGCCATAATCAATTTACGTCCCCCCCCCACATTATTAATACAATTGTAGAGCCTACAGGGAAAATATAATTTTCTCCATTGAGTTGTCCTTAATTACATTGAACTTGCCAAGGGTTTTACTCGCTTACTTAAGAAGGGGATTCCTTTTATTTGGGATGAAGTTTCCCAGGAATCCTTCGATGCTTTATAGAATGTGTTTATTAGTGCTCCTTTACTACATCCCCCCAAATATCATTGCGATTACTTCTTGTATTTGGCTGCAACTGATACCACTATTTGTATGGTGTTAGTTCAGGATGACAATGATGATGACGAGAATGTGGTTTATTATCTGATTTAGAATCTTCTTGATACTGAGTCTTGATATGCTCATGTCGAGAATCTTACCTTGGTGACAGTGCATGTCGTCCAAAGATTTCGACATTATATTCTGTTACGGAAAAGCACCGTGATTTCTTATTGTAACCCCATGAAATATATACTAACTCTTCAGTTATTGGGGGGGGGGGATATTCTAAATGGATCATTATCCTACAGGAGTTTGATTTGGAATTTACTGCTACCAAATCATACAAATCACTAGTCTTTGCTTAGTTGATATGTGCTCTTCCATCTGCAAGCACTCCAACTGATTTTAATGGGCATATACTGGATGGAAATTTGCTTCTAACCATCACTCTTGACCCATGGTATGGTGACATTATTGTTTATCTCCAAACCTAGACTTTCTGATTTGCGTTGTCCCAATCTGACCGACGTCGCATTCGACATCAGCCCCAACCCTATTCAATCCCTGGTGATACATTGTATCGGGTTGGTTTGGACTCTGTTCTTCGTAGATGTCTCACCCTTAAAGAGGCTCAGCGGGTCTTAAATTATTAGAACTCTGGTGCGTGTGGTGATCATATGTCTCGATATGCCACTCCTTACAAAATCCTCCACATAGGTTATTTCTAACCTTCTATATTCAAAGACTTCATTCTCGGTATCCAGAAATGGCATGAATGCTATATTTTCAACCGGAAGTAGTGCGCCCCACCTACACCCCTACACCCAATAATTACTGTTGCCCCATTTTCCAAATGGGGCATTGATTTCATGACATGTAACCCTTTCTCACCTGGGGGGCATGGTTATATCATTCTCGTCGTCGACTATTTTACTAAATGGGTCGAGGCGATGACTACATACAATGTTGACTGTATTACTGATACACAATTCCCTTTTAACCACATCATAGCACGTTTTGGTGTCCCTCAAGCCATCGTGACATACCATGGATCAAATTTTCATCATCAGATAATGGAAAAGTTGACTGCTCAGTTCGGCCTTCGACATGATATATCAACTTCTTATTATCCATAAGCCTATTTTCATGTTGAAGCAATCAATAAAGTTTTGATTGTTATGCTTCAACGTACTATTGGGAAGCATAGAAACAATTGGAATTTAATGTTATCCTCAGCTCTTTAGGCTTACATAACTTCTACTAAGACGACCACTAGATTCACTCCATTCCAACTAGTGTATGGTTTAGAGGAAACTATTCCAATCAATTGTGAAATCCCTTTGCTAAAGCTAGCTATTGAACTTCTTCTGAATACCTCACCTGAAGAGGAGTGACTAATGTATCTTGAGAGATGTGAAGAGTCTCACCACATTTTTTTGATGGTCATCGAGCCTGTAATAAGGAGATACCCGTAGAAAATAACTGCACATGCTTCTCATTATCTTGTTTTCTAGCATGAGACCATTTGTGTAAAAGGAATTTTTTTAATTCTTCATGAGGAATGCTTAACAACTTCTTACTCTCAAGTGAGCCCCACCATATGACAGCCTTGTCTTCCAAAAGATTCCATAAAGATTTCCAATGTTTTGGCCATAATGAATTTTGTCTTTCTATGACTTTTTCAATATTAGGACCATTATATTTCCCTATAAAAAATTTCTTGCTAGAAGCGATGAAGACGGTTTTGAAAAAAAAATCACTTACTTTGGCAAAAATTTAAAATTGACACAACTAGATCAATATTGCTTAGAATCCTTCTTATAACCTATTTTTGGAATTGGAACGACCATTTTTCATCTTTCCATGCGATAGAAATTCCCATCTAGGCACTCAAAAATTTCAGATTTGCATTGCAACTTTCCCCTCATCACAAAACATTCTAAAAAATGAGCTGATTTTAAATCAGTGATATCTCCCTCAGGTGGAATCTGATTCGACCGATATTTTTTATTTTTTTTCATAATTTTTCAATATGATATCAGATATGAAAATAGTTTCTCGAAATTCCCCTCGAACCCTACAAAAATCAGAATTTTTTGTGAGAAAAATATTTTGCAACACAACTGATTTTTAAATGAGCGATATCTTCCCCATCCAACTCTGATTCCATCTCTTAAATTAGAATTAAAAACCCACTTTATATTCAAGTCTCATTTATCTTTTTTGTGACCTATTAGCTTCGCTGGAAAAAGGCCCAAAATTGGATCCATATATGCTCTTAAAGTTTCTAGATTTGCTCTTGAAATATTCACCATTTGCTCAAAATCATCCAAAGGTCAAAATCAGTGGAAGAGGAGAGCCCTTGGAAGGGTCGAAATACACTTTTGGGAGGCAAAAAACACTTGAAAAACCATGAAAAAACCAAAATCGCAAGTTTAAACATTGAAAGAATAGCAGTTGTTAGATCTGACCGATCAACGACCCAGATCTAAGTGGCTAATCACAATTGGCGCTGCAGAGAGGACAACTTAAAGAATGGGCGTAGGACACCGCTGATCAGTGATCTCCGATGATCGGATCAGCGGGTCGCATCAGCGAGGTATCGAAAATTTAAGAAACAGCCCTGGGCATGAGCGATAAGCGATTGTGATCGGATTGCATCGCTATATCGCAATGGAATAGTACCAAGGGGTGAGGCCTATGACAAGTATATGGGCGATGCGATAAATGGACTCGAGGGTTATATATACTATATTTGATAATATTTTAGGTCTACCGGTAGGACGATTTTAATAAATTTTCAATGTATTTTGTTATATAACAAAATCCAAAGGAACATAAGGTAGTCTCGATAGCGATGAAGCCGTGACCCGAAAGGGTCCTAGAAGTGAAGTATATAAAATTTGAGATCCACGGAAAGCCATTTTAATGTATTTTAGATATTTTCAATATAAAGGGAAAATCACAAAACTCGTAGGATTTCGGGAAATCCAAAGGCGATAATTGGTTTAGGCCAAGCCCCGCCCCGTGCCATACAATACGCCACATTTCAAGGATGAGGAGAGAGAAAACCACCCTCATAGCGCTGTTAACTCCACTACAAAAGAGCCGCTCGAAATGCATCATCACTGTTGGATCTAGAACTCCCAGATCAACGGTGGAGATGTGATATCACCCCAAAGGTGGACTCGGTCGATATATATCCCAATTTTTAGGAATTTTGAAGTTTGAAAAGGACAGAGAGGGGTGGGATTTCTCCATATTGCTTTGTTTTATGTTTAAAACAGAAAAAATACGACAACATTGTTCTGTATTTATAGAAATCATGCATTGCTAACATTTGAAAGGGTACAACACAACACAGCATGCCCAACACAACCACAACAACGGAGATCATGGAGCAGACATCGCAGCTAGCCTGAAACATAAATTTCATGCGCATCTACACTGCAACACAGGCCGAAACATAATCTGTCATAAGGCATCAACAATGCACCTTATCCAAAACCAACAAGTGATCATGGAGCATGTCTAGCATGAGAGAGCTCCTAGACAATGCATCAAACTACCTGAAGGTGGTTATTCCTCTATCAGAAGGAGAAAACCTCCAAGCCATGGTTGCCTATTTAGTGAATCAAACAATTAAGGGATAGAGAGAACAGATTAAGGCTTTGAGCCTTTGAGAGCTCAGGAACATGGTAAAAGGACTATAAAAGGGTGAAAACTAAATGTAGTAGGGATTCAACTTCTGGAGATTGTTGCTACTTTGTTCCTTCAAGATTCTCATCTTCATTTTAGCAATATAAGCTTCTTTTGGTATTATATGTTCAATGTCCATTTTATTTGTTGTTCTACGTTTGCACTTGAATAGGTTATTTATGTTTTCTGCTCTATCTAATGTGAGATAACTGTCATATTATCTCTACATTGATAAATTAGATTTTCAAGTTTCATTTACTTCTTGTAGCTGGCCATTCATATGTGTTTATGTATGCAATCTGGTGGTACAGTTAGTATTCTCCATCTATCAATTAAATCTATAAACTATTGAGCATTAGTAGTCCAAAGCCTTGTATTGTTCAGGGTGTTCATGCATGTCTTGAGTGAAAATAGAGCTGAAATGGTTATCTGACTTTATCCAAACCATCATCCATTCCAATAGTTCTCAGAACAATATTGAATATTATATGTTACCATGGATCTTTGAGCTGCAACCTAGGAGAGTTTCATGGAGAGAGAACATAATTGTTGTTGTTGCGAGGGAGAGGAAACTAAAGCTCATCTTCCGTGGGAAATGACATAGATCCATATTTGATGATAGACAAGTTCTGAGCGGGGGGAAGAACTGAGAAGGAGCTCTGGCGAAAACTGGTTGTGAATACTGGTCTAGGGTTTAACGCCCCAGCCCTACCATACCAGAGACAGCTCTGGCAGCACAGAATAGCAGATTCTGACCTTCTCTGCAGGGGGCGTGGACTGACCCGACAAATGATAAGCGGGGGGTCCACAGGGACCCCATCCTTCAAGCAAATCGTAATGCACAAGCAGAAAGCAATGGAATGATTAAAAATGACGGGATCTGGTGAAAGCAGAGACTCAGGCAGCACCAGAAATGGCAGCACCATAAACGACAAGGAGCAAAAAATGACAGTAGAAACCAGAGCCAACTCCAAAAAGAAAGAAAAAGCAAACAGTGAAAAGGAAGATAGTACCCTAGGCGCAAAGACAAATCGAAGAGTTGCGGGATCAATGAATCCCCAGACATGAGAAGAAGAGGAGCAAGAGAAAAAGGGGAAAAAAAGAGAGGAAAACGATAAAGAACCATCATCCACTCTTGGCACCAACAAAGCTCCCCAAGGAGCTTGCAAACCAAAGAAAAACGAGGCACTGAAAGTGGTCTGCACAGACCCGGAGATTCAAGCCCACCGTGAGCACATGTTTGAACACGCAGTCATATGTAAGTTCATGGGACTGTGGCCAATGGAGCGCACCCTCTGTCAATGGATCAAACAACAATGGAGACCCAAAGGTGATATCAATCTACACCTAGGAGCTAAAGGTTTCTTTATTGTTGTCTTTACAAACCGAGAAGATAAGGATAGGGTTTTCGATGTGGGACCATACTTTTTTGCTTTCGTGGGTCTCTATATGAGACCCTGGAAACCAAACTTCGTCCCTGAAAAAGAGACCTTCACTCAAGTGCCCATATGGATCCGTCTTTTGTCCCTCCCCATAGACTATTGGGGCTTAGCAACACTCAAGCAAATTGGAGACAAGCTGGGTACCTTCATTAAAGCCTCTGAAGCCACTATATAGCACAGATACACCTCGTGTGCCAGAATTTGTGTGGAACTCGACGTATCAGGAGCCCTGCATGAAGGCATTTGGCTGGAGTTTAGGGATGAAGACTATTTCCAGGACATTGACTATGAACAAATTCCATTCAGGTGCAGAAAATGTCATGAAAACGGGCATTTAGTAAGAGACTGTCCTCTTAACAGAACTGAAGAAGTGCTCAAACCCATGCGAGAGGCACAAAGCACAAAAATATTTACCAGACCGAAAAAAGACAAAGAGCTAACAGAAGAAGACCAAATAGAACAGGGGCAGCTCCAAGCAGCACCCCCAACACCTTTAGTGTATTAGAAACAGACACAGACACGGAAGAGATAACGGTAGACGAGAGGGGCACAGAGGAGACAGAAAACCAGCCAGACCACAACATGATAGAAAAGGATTCATACCCACACAGTCCCAAGGCCAACAGGAAAGAGCATGAAAGCACCCAAGACGAAGATACGGAAATGCTAAACAGTGATGATGGTAGTGACGAGATGGAGCTAAACGAAACCTTAGAAAAAGTGGGTGTGAATCTTCCAGCATTAGAGGAAAATTGGAAAGCAAAATGAATAGAAAATTTTCCAGACGAAGAATTAAAAAAGATCAGTGATCTTTTCATAGAAAGACATAAGGCGGAACTGGAAAGGCAAAATAGGATATTGGGCATTGCAACAGGTACAGGAAACCACTCCAAAAATATCTCCCTTAAGCCAATTGGCTTCAAACAAAAAAAGAAAAGGGGAAGAAGGAAAAACGGTGAGGTGCTACACGATCAAGGGATTTTAATGGTGAACTCAGGTAAAATGAAGGCACTCAATTCCTTCCCATCTTACCATTTCTAAACTTTGTTATCAATGAAAATAATATCATGGAATGCAAGAGGGCTTAACAGCCAAGCAAAACAAAGACTTGTCCTCAGGAAGTTCCAAACAGAAAAGCGGTATATTATGTTCATTCAATAAACAAAATGTGCCACCTCTCACATGAAGAACATCAGCAAAAAATTAGGTAAGACTCTCGACTTCATAGAAGTAGCCAGTCAAGGATGGGAAGGAGGCATCACCACCCTTTGGGATACAAGAGTAATAAGTGTCCTTGCTATGGAGGCCACCAAATCCTACATAGCAACGGAGATTCAAGTCATAGGTAACTCTGAAACCTATATCTGTGTAAATGTGTATGGCCCTCAACGATTAGAAGAAAAATTTCAATTTCTCAACTCTCTTATGAATCTACAATTAAGACATCACACCACAAGGATCATCATGGGAGGAGATTTCAACATGATTACCTCCCTCCTGGAGAAGAAAGGAGGGATTCGTAGGCTTAACAGGGATGCAGGGGCCCTTGCAGAATTTATTGAAAATGCAAAATTAGTGGATGTCCAGCCATACTCCAGTTCCTACACCTGGAACAATAGACGAGGAGGAGAGAAACTCATAGCCTCCCTCCTGGATAGATTCCTCATCTCAGAAAGCATTATTCTAGAGGGCATCACTGTCAACTCGGACATCCTCCCTAGTGGAGGATCGGATCACTGGCCCATATCTCTCGATGCTGCCTTCCTTGGCACTCCGAGAAATAAGCCATTCCGCTTTGAAAAATTATGGTTACAGCACCCTAATTTTGTAAAATTGCTAGAAAAGTGGTGGTGTGAACCACTAAATATCCAAGGAACCAGAATGTTCAATCTCGAAAGTAAACTCAAACGCATCAAAAGCAAAATCAAGCAATGGAATACCATGGAATTCGGCAACATCTTCAAGGAAAAATCCATAATAGAGAGTAAGATCGAGCTCATTCACAAAAGCTGGACCTTTGGCAATATCACTAAAGAATCCAAAGAGCTTGAAAAAGATCTAATGATTCAATGGCAACACAAATGTCAACAAGAAGAAACACTCTGGAAACAGAATTCCAGAGTGCAATGGCTTAAAGAAGGCAAGAAAAACACAAAATTCTTCCACACGTCTACTCTCGATTACAGAAGTGCAAATAAAATCCTTAATCTCAAAAATGAAGCGGGCGACACTTTACAAAATCACAAGGAAATTTCCTCTCTCCTCACAGAGCATTTCAAACACATTGCATAGGAGACGCAAGAAGAAAGATCAGAAGCAATTGACACTCTAACGCAAGCCATCCCTAAAGTAGTAACAAATGAGCAAAATCTTGCTCTCCTCAAAGAAATCTCAATGGAGGAAGTGGAGGAAGCCGTTAAAAGCATGCCAAATGACAAAGCACCTGGGCCAGACGGCTTCACCATTAACTTCTACAAAGCATGCTGGCCCGCCATCAAAACAGAGATCTGGGAAGTGGTTGAAGATTCAAGACGCTTTGGCACCATTCTCAAATCGCTAAACTCCACCTTCTTAGCCCTAGTCCCAAAGGAAGAGAATGCACACACCCCTGAGAAATTCAGGCCCATCGCTCTTTGCAATGTGATCTACAAGATCATCTCCAAGGTTATAACAAACTGAATCAAGCCCATTCTTCCCAATCTCATCTCGGAAGAACAATCCGGATATGTGGAGGGCAGACAAATTCTGGACAACATCCTCTTAGCACAAGAAATGGTGCATACTCTCCAGACCAGGAAAAAAGCAGGGATGTTAATGCAACTGGATCTCTCCAAAGCATTTGACAAGGTAAATTGGAAATATCTGGAGGTTGTTCTCTCAGTATTTGGCTTTGACCATCAATGGATCAAATGGATTTTGGCTTTAATCAAATCCTCCACTTTCTCTATTTTAGTCAATGGTTCACCCTCAGAACCCTTCTCCCCCACCAGGGACATCAGGCACGGAGGCCCTCTCTCCCCTTTCCTCTTTGTGATCCTTATGGAAGGTTTAAGTTGACTCATCATCAAAGCAAAATCAGAAGGCAATATTAGAGGACTTCATCCTCTGCAATCTATCCCAGCCACAACGCACCAGCAGTTCGTGGATGACACAATGTTGCACGGTACCCCCACAGTGAAAGAGGCAATGGATTTCAAATCCGTCCTAAGTCTATTCAGGAAAGCTTCAGGTATGGAAATCAATCATGCTAAATCTACAATTTTTTTCTTTAATACTCACCTAGCAATCCAGAAGCATCTTTCAAACATTCTTGGTTTTAAGCGGGGTAACTTACCCTCAAAATACCTGGGAGCCCCGCTAACGTCAAATCCCTGGCAAAAGCATCATTGGGAAAGAACCCTGGCAAAATTGGAGAACAAATGTAGACACTGGACGCATAGAGCCCTCAACTTCGCGGTCAAATTAGTACTAACCAAGGCAATCCTTCAAGCCATACCTCAGTACATGCTCTCCATCCTGCCTGCCCCTCAAGGTGTCCTTCACAAGATAAGAACCATCCAGAGATCATTCTTATGGCAAGGAAACTCGGACAAAAACAAATGGGCTTTGGTGGCCTGGAATAAGTTATGCAAGTCAAAATCCGCAGGTGGCCTTAATTTAATAGACCCTCTTACCTCCAACATGATCTGTGGAGCCAAGCTATGGTGGCGCTGGCTTAAAGAACCTACCCTTCCTTGGGCGAGACACTGGAAGGAGAAATACGCCCCTAGTTGTAATGAAAATGATCTAATTAGGTTATAGGAAGTACTTGAAGGATCTCCCATTTGGAACCTAGCCAGACGCAATAGAAGTATAATTCAAGATCACAGCTTCTGGGAAATCTGCAATGGAGACACAACGTTCTTCTAGGAGGACGCTTGGCAGCAGCTACCTCGTCTTGCAACTCCAGACTTGGAAAATTACAAAAGGGAAGCTCAGACCAGAGGCAATTACAAAGGTCGTCAGTACTGGAGCCCTAATAGCAACGAGCAAGAGTGGAGGACATGGAAACCCCCGAACACAAATTACAGCACAGCAGACAATGACAACATTCAGAGCCTCCTCAGCACCCTAAACAAAAGAAAAATCCAAACATCCTCAGAAAAGGACAAGCTCAGATGGGGAATGAAGGGCAGTGGCAATTTCACCCTAAAAGAAGCTAGGGAGCAACTGGAGCAGTATGAACATGGGGAGACCATGCCCTGGAGTATCAAGGTTTGGGATAGACTCTTCTGGCCTAAAATAAAGGCATTCCTCTGGCTCCTCATGCGAGGCAAAACCGTCACCTGGGAAAACTTACGGAAAAAGGGATTCTCGGGTCCTTCTATATGTCCTCTATTCCAAACAGCAGAAGAATCCATAAATCACCTGTTCAATTCTTGCGAATGGGCAGACAACATATGGAGTTGGATAGAAAATATCATGCAACAAACAAACAGGGACAAAAATTCTATCCAGAACACAATAACACAATGGCCATGCGACTACTCAAACAATTTCAGAGTAAACAACATATGGAAAATTATTCTAGGTTTCATAACATGGACCATCTGGAAGGAAAGGAATAGGTGCATATTCCAAAATGAGCAAAGACACTTCGATTTCTCTCAACTTACCTTAACCGAAAACATCCATGAATTAATCCGGGCAAAATGTATTGCAACTCCTGACACAAACCTCTCACCCAGGGACCAGCGCATTCTACAAAGCTTCAAGCTGGAGAACGGGAATAACACACCAACCATAAGAAGCAGGCAAGAACTGCGAATAGTATAGCATGGATGACACAAGCCCCCGACAAGCTTCCTTAAGCTTATTTTCGATGGGGCCTCTAAGGGCAACCCCGGTCTAGCCGGCATAGGAGGAGTCATCAGAAATCACACAGGGGAAATTCTCTACATCTATAGTCAGGCCCTGGGAGAAGGCACCAACAACGAGATGAAATTCGCAGCTTTGGAAAAGGGCTTAAGAATTCTGAGATCGAACCGAATAGCCAATGCAGTCGTAGAGGGAGACTCAGAGGTGGCCATTACAGTGGCCAGGAAAATCTACAATGGCACGCCGGCAAGCAGAGTAACAAAGCACTAGCGCTTAGCTCAGGTAACCGAAAAAATAGCCAATTTTCTCCATGATATGAAAGGTCTTACCTTTCAGGTGATCAGGCATAAGGGAAATACGGTGGCGGACCACCTGGAAAACTTCGGGATTAAGAACCCTAATACTCACTGGGACAGCTGGTGGAAAGACATCACCTGCCCAGACCTCAAGGGAAAATGCATGCAGCTTGCCCGGAAGGACATAATGCTGGCAGAAGGCGGCGAAGGCACGACAACGGATCTAACATTTCCCGTAAGAAGCCATGCTGACTAAGCGCTCCACCTTAAATACGGCAAAAGCCGAAGGACAATCGGCACAAGGCATATCCGTTAGTAGATGTAGACCAAAAGATATCTACCTCCCCATGATCTGTTTTGATACCAAGCGCTGTAAACAAGGCAGGAGGCAACACACCTGGCTGGCTGTGGACGAGGGAGGGATCGGTGACAATAAACGCCAACAATCATTCTCATATCCTACCATTTTCCCCTCACGCTGCAATTATTTCGATCGGACAGGCAAGTGGCACATCCATCCAATGTCACCCTCCAACTCTACTCCGGCCATCGGCTATTTAACAACTACCCAGGCAGCAGAGGAAATCATAGTTTTATCATGTTGCAAGGTGAAGCTCTCTCCTGCTGCCAACATAGTGCTGGTAATCTCTGTGGCAAAAAACTACACCATGAAGGGGCAAAGCTGCCATAACCAGTCGGCTATAAAGGATATCGAGTAGGCCAAAGACATGTATGAAACCAGAACCTCGCAGAGAAACAAACGCAAGCTGAATGAGCTGGAAAGCAGTGTGAAGGAAGTAGAAGGCCAAGTCTCCGACCAGTAGCTGGGGAAGGAGGTGAATTGGCTGCAGGACCCAGGAACCACCTTTACGCGGGCCAACCAGTTCATCCGAACACAAGCGGAAGCGTGGCGAATAAAGACCCTGCTGTCTAAAGTGCTTGAAGCCCAGGAAGAATAGGAAGAGCGGGTGCGGAACCTTAAACAACAGATGGATGCTATGGAACATGACCATATGTGTGTGGTGGAGAGTATAGAGTTTAAGCTCTCCTCGTTGGACCAGCAAACAGACACCATCAGCAAAAATCTGACAATGCCAATCAAGCTCATGAGGAACGTGGTTAACACCCAAGGCACCACGGGTGAGACCTCTGGCGTCCCTCCAGGCAACCCGCTGAAGTAGGGGTCAGCCCACCGTTGATGGTTGTTTTCACTGTCCTCCTTTTTCCGGTCACTTCCAAAACCCTTCTTTTGTTCATGATGCCATGTACTCAGATCTCTTCTTTTGTTTATGTTGTTATGTACTCAGATCGAGGTATCCGTTTTGTCTGCCATGCAGTAACTTCTCGGCCACCCTGCGAGGTGTGCCTGTTTAATCTTTTAAGTCGCCAATGTATCCCTTACTAGTAGTCAGGCTAGCTGTTAAGCAGCCTTAAATCTGCCACAACAATAGTTTTGTAACATATTTACTCTCTGTTAATACAAAAGCTTATTTACACAAAAAAAAGATAGACAAATTTTGAGCACTTTTTTGGTCGTAATCATCTATCTGTCGACTCTACTAGAGGCTAAACATCTTGGGAACTCTACTTCATAGTTCTGGCTCAGTTTGTGAGGCATACTCTAAGAAATCTTCTGAAATAACAATTTGACCAAGTACTTGAACCTAAAAAGATCATCAGAGAGAGAAAGGTATTGTAGAAAGGACCATCATGTTCAGGTAAACCTAAAAAATCTCCTATATCTCTTCAAGAAAGTCTTGTAATAGAACAAATACATGTTGAGAGTATAGCATCTAATACCAGCAGTGAAGAAAAACTCTTAGAGATTCATAAGGCTACTTATTCTTCAGGTTCTCCTTTTGTTGTAAGCCCAAAGGAAATCTCACCTCCTATCCATCGTACTCCTTTTAGTCTTATCAGTCACTCCTCAACCCTCCATGATTCAGAATGCCACTACTCTTTTAGCCACCATAGCCATGGCAGGTCTACAAGCACCTACCAAAATGGAAAAAATCATAGCTGCTAGGTATGGACCTCTAATATTTCCCACTCCTTTAGATGCCATGCCTCTTTGAGAATATCATAAATATAGGCCTAAGTTCACTTGGAATGAAGGTGTTACTATTGAAGAACATCTTGAGTCATTCTATAACTATGCCGATAACCTGGACATTAGTGAAGATGATGTATGAGTAAGAGAATTTGTCGAAAGCCTAGATGGAGAGGCTAGAAAATAGTTCAGAGAACTAACCCCAAGATCTATAGCAAATATTAAGGCTTTAGATGATGCATTTCTAAAGAATTGGGGGGAAAAGAAGGATATCCTCTACTACCACACTTAGTTTGGCAACTTAAAGAGAGAAAATGGTGAGTTGTTGTCTGATTTTAATAAGAGTTTTAGTCGTATGTATAGCAAGATACCAGCTGAAGTAAAACCCACTACTACCTCTACTGAACTCACTTATGCCAGTGCTTTCGCTTCTGACTTCTGCCAACTATTGAAGGAGAGGCAATGTGCTACTTTAGCTAACATGTAGGATGCATCCTTGGAAGTGGAATCAAACTTCATGGCTGCAGAGAAGCTCAACGGAAATGTTGATAGAGGAAGATAGATGGGAGAGCCTTCATCATCCTCTGATCCTAAGATAGATAAAATGACCAAAATGATAGAGTCATTAGCCTCTAAAATCTCCAAATTAAATTTTGAGTAGCACCCTGGGAAAGGGAGAGTTCCTAAAACCTTTGCTCCTAGAAATCCAAATCCAAATCCATATAGAATAACTAATTAGCAGTTACAGATTTTGCAAGGAAGTAAAGATGCCAATGAAGACCAAACAGTGAAGGCCCCTTTTCAAAATGCAATCATGGAAGAAGAGCAGTTTGAAGAAGATGATGAGATCCATTGTCTAGAAGACAAAGGAAATGCTTCCTTTTTTACCTCAGCTGCTTATGAAAAGTCATTGTTCAATGACCAGATTAGCCAAGAATGGGATGGTGAAGCTATTCTACAAATTGAAGATCAGCAAAGATATAATTTGAGGTCAAATATGAATAATGCCAAGGAAGCTCCTATTCAAAGAGTTGTTGTCCCTGCAGTACAACAAGCTAATAAGCAAAAGCAACCAGCAGTTGATCCCATCATCCTCAAAGCTCCATCTCATGAGGTAAGAGGCCTTGACAAGTCTCCTTCTCCTTTCAGTTTTCAATGAGAAATTCAGAAGATAAGAATACCTATGCCTTTGATTGAACTAGTGAAGAATGAGTCCTTCAAAATATCCATCCTTGAGGCCCTTGGGCCTAAAGCCATCCAAGCCTCCAGTGACTATGTAAATCTACAAGATGACAAGCCAACTGTTATTCTCAGCCCAATGATTGAAAATTGTGAAGATAGCTCCCCATCATTCTATGTCTCTCTAACTATTCCTCAAAAAATCCTTCACAACTGCCTTTTGGACACTGGAGCCAGCCATAATCTAATGCCCAAGGTTGTCATGAATGAGTTGGGTCTTGATATCACCAAACCTTATCATGACCTATTTTATTTTGACTCTAGAAAAATGAAATGCCTGGATTAATCAAGGACCTAGCCATCACTGTCTTAGCTTCCCATGAATAGCATGATGATGGATATTGTGGTAGCAGATGTACCGCCCAAGTTTTGCATGTTACTTTCGAGAGGTTGGATCAAGAGATTAGGTGGATCATTACAAAATGATCTATCCTACGCTACTGTCCCAGTCTTCGAAGGTGAGAGGAAGAGATTACACACAGAAGCTCAGTTGGCTTATATCATCAATGATGAGAAGAATCCCACTAATCATCCCATCTATGTTGTTGGCACTGATTTCGGATTATGTATTCTTCATATTGAATAATCCCAGTTGGTCTCCACACAGCTTATAAAACCAATTTTCCATATCGTTGAGGAAGAAGGCCCACAGATTTGATACATGTTCTTTGATGGGGCTTTCTCTAATGAAGCTGCATGGGCAGGCGTAGTCCTTGTGTCCCCCACAAAAGAATACATTCATTTATCTTTCAAATTAACCATTGAGATCACAAATAACATAGCAGAGTATGAAGCTTTGGTTTTGGGCTTAAGTGCTGCTAAAGAAATGGGTATCAAAGCCCTGAAAGTGTTTGGAGATGCAAACCTCATCATTCAGCAAGTCAATAAAGTATTCCAAGCAAAGCATCCAAGACTAAAAGCATACATAGATGAGGTATGGAGGCTTAAGGGTTGTTTTAATGATTTCAACATTTCTTATTTCCGAGAATGAAGAGCGAGCTTGCTGACTCCCTTGCTACGTCTGCTAGCACATTTATTTCTCCTTTGCCTCCTAATTTGACGTATGAAGTTTAGGTAATATATAGAGAGTCTCTACATGAAAATGTAAAATACTAGAGAGTTTTTGAAGACGGTGAGGAAACTAATAGGTTTTTACAAGTCGTTGAGAAATTTTCTGAAACGCACATCGACCAAGAAAATGAAACCATGAAAAAATGCAGCCAGTCCAAGCTAAAGGATGAGATCGACCAAAGAGGCATTGTCCAATTGCCTAGTCATCATATTCCAAAAGGATTGGTGCCTCTAGAGAAGTTGTTCAATCATAACGATGTGCCTTATAAGCTTGCCAAGATAGAAAATGAGTCTGTTGTTTGTAAACATGATATAGGGATCCCACCCCATCCGAAATTGATCAATCTATCCACTCATTTGTGTTCTACCTAGAATTATGAGGATTGCACCCTAATAAATAAACTTGCTCATATTATTGCTTGGGAATATTGTGATCTTAAAGCTTATGACACAAAGATCATTCAGCATAAGATTCGACTAGAGAAGAACACCACCCCTTTTAAGCAAAAATTAAGACCTATCAGCCCTCTCTTCTTGCCTTTGATTGAGAAAGAGATCAAGAAGTTGTTGGATGCCAAAATCATAGTTCCTTTAAGGTATTCAAAGTGGATAGATAACCTTGTGGTAGTAAGAAAGAAAAATGGAGAGATCAGGCTTCGTGTTGACTTCAGAAATCTGAACAAGTGCTCTAAAAATGATAACTACCCTCTGCCTAAGATGGAAGACTTGCTACAAAGAGTTTCAGGGGCCAGAGTAATGTATTTCTTAGACGGATTTTTAGGTTACAATCAGGTTGTTGTGCATCGAGAAGATGAGGAAAGGACCGACTTCACTACTCCTTTGGGCACTTTCATGTACTCCGAGATGCCTTTCGAATTGATGAATGTTGGGGCTAGTTTTCAAAGGGCCATGGACATAGCCTTTGTGAGAGAGAAGGACAAGTTTGTCCTTATTTATCTTGATGACATAACAGTCTTCTCTACCAATCACAAAGACCATTTGTAGCATTTGGAGAAGGTCTTCCTAAAGTGCAGACAGTTTGGAATTTCAGTGAACCCGAAGAAGTCACAATTTACTCTAGAAGAAGTCAAGCTTCTGGGACATATTGTTTCCGCTGAAGGTGTGAAGATTGATCCAACAAGAGTTCAAGAAATTCAGACATTGTCCATCCCAAGGTCAAAAAGGTATATTCAATCCTTCCTGGGTAATATTAACTTTGTAAGGAGGTTCATTCCAAACTTTGCAGAGTTAGTAAAGCACATCACTTCCATGCTGAAGAAAGGATCAAAAATAAAATGGACAGATGCTTCAAGAAGCTCTTTTGAAGCCATCAAGCAAGCTATCATGGAAGCTCCCATTCTAATAAGCCCAAATTACACTAAGGATTTTTGTATCTTCTCTTTTGCCTCTTATGATACACTTGCAACAGTTTTGTTGTAGAAAAATGATGAAGGCATGGAGCACCCCATGGCGTTTTTCAACAAAACTCTAAGGGATGCTAAACTAAGGTATGACTTTATTGAAAAACAAGCTTATGCTCTCAAAAAACCTTTAAATGCATTCGGAATTTATATTTTGCATTCCAAAGTGGTTGCATATGTACGTTCGGCCTCAGTAAAGGATGTCTTAACTCACCCAGATATTGATGGAAAGAGAGCTAAATGGATTGCAAAATTCATAGAGTTTAACATAGAGGTGAAGCCCAATAAGCTTGTCAAAGGCCAGGGCTTGGCTAAACTTATCGCTGTAGAAAATTGTAGCTTGTTAGAAATAAATTGCATGGGTCTAAATTCATATGATGAGCAGATAGAGGGAGCAGCAAAAGAATAAAAGCAGAATCATTCTCTGGTTGAAAATCTAGCCACCTTTGAATGGTATAACATCACAGTTCATTTTTTGCAAAAGCTATAAGTCCCTTTAGGGCTTAGCTCAAGTCAAGCCCGAGCCATTAAACTCCGATCAGCTAAATTATGCATAAATAAAAATTTGCTTTATTGGAAATACCCATCATGAATCCTCTTGGGATGTCTACATAAAGAACAAGTTGTGGAATTCATACATCAGTTCCATTCTAGCATCTGTGGAGGGCATCATTATTGGAGGACCACAGCTCACAAAATTGTGAGGGCTAGGTATTATTGGCCCACTCTATTTTCTGATGTGTTTTCTTTTGTGAAAGCTTGTGACAAGTGTGAGAGGTTTGCAGGAAGACAACAACTAAAATCTATGCCCTTTAAGTCAATACATGTCAATGGTCCCTTTCAGTAGTGGGGCTTGGACTTTATAGGTGAGATCAACCCACATTCCAGTGGCCAACACAAATGGATCTTAGTAGCCAATGATTATTTCACCAAGTGGACTGAGGCTATACCCACTAAGAATGCCAATCATCAAGTTGTCATAAAGTTCTCGAATGAGAATATTTTCACGAGATTTCATTTCCCAACCAAACTAGTCACTGATAATGTAGTAGCTTTCAAGGCAAAAGAATTGGTGGACATGTCTGAATCCATGGGCATTCAAGTGGTGCATTCTACCTCATATTATCCTCAAGGCAATGGCCTGTAAAAATCATCTAACAAGATTCTGGTAAGGGTAATCAAAAAATTGTTAGAGGACAAAGAAAAGAGCTGGCATTCCAAGTTGAAGTTTGCACTATGGGCTAAAAGAGTCACCGTAAAAAATTCCATAGGGAATTCTCCATTTAAACTGGTTTATGGCGCTGATGTTGTTTTCCCTATCCAACTGGTTCTCCCTGTGGCTAAACTCTTGCAAGAAGAACAAGATGAAGAGAATTACATGGTAAGAAGAATGAATAACCTGGTAGAACTATAGGAGATCAGAGAGTAGCTAGTCGAGAAGTCAAAGGCTCATCAAAAGACAATCAAAGAAACCTTTGATAGGAAGGCAAAAGTGGAAAATTTGCAAGTTGGTGATTGGGTGCTTAAATGGGATGCATTTAAGGAAAAGAAAGATAATCATGACAAGTTTGACTCTTTATGGATAGGTCCTTGAAATCTCACAGGGAGGATTTCATCACCAGAAGGAGCGAGTGTTAGCCTCGCGAGCAAAAGGCCCACAATTGGATCCATATATATTCTTAAAGTTTCCAAATTTACTTAAAATCATCCCAAGGGATCTAAAAATGCTCTTGAAATCTTCAGCATTTGCTCAAATTCATCCAAAGGTTAAAATCAACGCAAGGCAGAAATACACTATCTCGAGGAAAAAAGCACTTGAAAAACCATGAAAAAGACAAAATCACAAGCTTAAACATTGAAAGAAGAACAACCATTAGATCTGGCTAATCAATGACCCAGATCTAAGTGGCTAATCGCAATCGGCACTACAAAGAGGACGACTTAAAGAAGGGGCGTAGGACACTACCGATTAGTGATCTCCGATGATCAGATCAGCGGGTCACATTAGCGAGGTGTCAACGATTTAGGAAAGGGCCTTGGGCATGAGTGATAAGGGATTGTGATCGGATTTCATCGCTATATCCCAATGGAGTAGCACCAAGCGGTGGGGCCTATGCACAAGTATATGGGTGATGTGATAACCGGACCTGACGGTTATATATACGATATTTGATAATATTTCAGGTCCATGGGTAGGATGATTTTAATGCATTTTTAATGTATTTCGTTATATAACGAAATACAAAGGAGCATAGGGCAGTGCGGATAATGATGAGCCCGAACCTGAAAGGGTCCACAAAGTGAAATATATAAAATTTGAGATCTGTGGAAAGCCATCTTTAATGTATTTCACATATTTTCAATATAAAGGGAAAATCGCAAAACTGGAAGGATTTCGGGAAAGCCAAAGGCGATAAGTGGTTTAGGCCAAGCCCCTACTGATGCCATATAGCGAATGCCATGCGTCAAGGACAAGGAGAGAGAAAACCACCCTCATCGGGCGCTTAACTCCAGTACAAAAGAGCCTCCTAAAATGGATCATCACCATTGGATCTAGAACTCCCACATCAATAGTGGAGATGTCATATCACCCAAAAGGCAAACCTGATGGACATATATCCCATTTTTGAGGTCTTTTGAAGTTCGAAAAGGACAAAGAGGGGCGGGACTTCTCCATATTGTTGTGTTTTCTGTTTAAAACAGAAACAATACGGTAGTGTTGTTTTGTATTTACAGAAGGCATGCATAGCTAACATTTTAAAGGGCACAACGCAACAAAGCATGTCGGACACAGCCACAACAATAGAGATCATGGAGTAGACAACGCAACTAGCCCAAAACAAAAATATCATGGGCACCTACAATGCAACAAAACCTGAAGCAGAATCTGTCATGAGGCGTCAACAACATAGCTTATCCAAAACCAACAAGTGATCATGGAGCATCTCTGGCATGAGAGAGCTCCTAGACAGCACATCAAACTACCTAAAGGTGGTTATTCCTCTGTGAATCAAACAGTTAAGGGATAGAGAGGATAGATTAAGACTCTGAGCCTTTGAGAGCTCAACATCATGGTAAAAGGCCTATAAAAGGTTGAAAACTAAATGTAGCAAGGGTTCAACTTCTCGAGATTGTTGCTACTTTGTTCCTTCAAGCTTCTCATCTTCATTCTAGCAATATAAGCTTATTTTGCTATTATATGTTCAATTTCCATTTTCTCTGCTATTCTATGCTTGCACTTGAATAGGTTATTCATGTTTTCTCCTGTATCTAATGCCAAATAACTGTCATCTTATCTCTGCATTCATAAATTAGATTTGCAAGTTTCATTTACTACATGTAGCTGGCCATTCATATGTATTTATGTATGCAATCTGCTTGTACAATTAGTATTCTTCATCTACCCATTAAATCAATAAACTATTGATCATTAACAGTCCAAAGCCTTGTATTGTTGAGGGTGTTCATGCATGTCTTGAGTGAGAACAGAGCTGAAATGGTTATCTCACTTGATCCAAACCATCATCCATTCCAATAGTTCTCAGAACAATATTGAAGATTATATGTTACAAGGCATCTTCGAGCTGCAACCTAGGAGAGTTTCCTCTAGAGATAACATGACCATCGAAATGTAAATATCTTATTTTCATATATTACTTATGTTTATAATGTCATTAATCACTAGTCAAATTTGTGGTTAGTATTCAAAACATTATTTACGTGTAATTCCCTAGGTGATAAGATCAGATCATTTTATGATCCTCCTTGGGGTCATGTAAGTTTATGGTAAAAAATCAAGGTTAAAAGTATTTTATTTTGAATTTATTAATTAATTAACATCTTGTCTAATTTTTTTAAGTTTTGATTTTTGTGCTGAAATTGTGATAATTTTTTAGAATGACTTTTTAAGATATAAATGGATTCATCCCTTTAAAAAACCCTAACGAGGATACAACTCACACATGATTCTAAGGAATTTTTGTTAAATTTTAAAATATATTACTTAAAAAATAAGGGAAAAAATTATAACACAACATTGGTGAAAGGAAAAATTATTAGAATGAACCTTAAAATTTAAAAAAAAGTGTTAAGCCTTATTTTATTATTTTATATTATTATTAAAATAATTTTTTAATAAGCAATCACCAATTTTAAGAAAACTTGAACCTAATATATAGTTATCGCGAATATCAAGTATCTTTATCCTGAAATATAGTTAATAAAGTAATTATTTACAATATTTATTTATACCTTTATTACCATTCATAATACTGTAGAATTTAGTAAAGAACGTTAACTTTTCTCAATTATTATTTCAAATCCCCTATTAATTCCGGCGACAATATCTTAACATGAAACTATTACATTGTCCTCGTGGATTCATATTGCGGTTCGTAGCATATCCTCTGTTTTGAGTGATTTAAGCGCTGAGAATTAGGTTTTAATATCGTAGAGTGAGCTTTTGATTCCTCCACGGCGCTATGGATAGCGAAGAGAAAAACCTTGCGGGGACTAGCTCTGAACGTCCTTGCGGAAAAACGACCAAGCGGAATACGGAATCAGAGGCCGAGCAAGAGGGTTGTCCAGGTGATTTGCAGAAGCAACCTCATGAGGCTAAGAAAGAACGTTGGAGATTGGATGTGCCGAATGAGTGTAGACAACCATTATATGAACTCACTAAGGGCTTGGATTTGAGATCTATGGGAGTTGCGGTGTGGTGGATGTTACCGTCTGAAATCAATAAATTGACAGACTTGACAAAAGAGCTAGAGTGTGAGAAAGGCGGACAGGCGATTGATTGGTTATTATCAATGGCGCCCCATATAATAAGTCTCACAAGAGAACTGGTGTTGCAGAATGGCAAACAAACCCTAAATTGGCTAGTGCCAAAACAAACTAAGCGTTTGCTGGAGCTGACTAGACTGCTAGGGTTGAAGAATGGGGGGCAGACACTGGATTACCTAATATCAATGGCCGAGTTCATTGTCCCAGCAAGCAAAGAAATTCCGCCTAACTTATCATTCGCCACGGACGTCCCCGCTCAGTTTCCATCGGAGCAATTTCTGACACCAACTTTCCAACATCCAGGACGAGCCGAAGACCCGCGGTCTTCTTCGAAACAGCAGCCCTTTATACTGGAACGCATTCGGCAGCTAACTGCATTCGGTCCTTCAGCAGCAAATAATAGTGTCCCTCCGCTTCCACTGCCGACACAATCCACACTGCCAGAGAGGATTGCTACAGGCAGTGAAATAATTGAAGACTCTAACTTTTCATCCTTAACGAATGCTCAACCTCAACAGCAATTCCAAAGCTATGTACCTCTTGTAGGAGAAAAGCAGCAGTGGAATCAATTTCTTGCTAGCAGTAGTGAGCTCCAAGGAGGGCAAATCACTGACCAATATTTCGACAGGAATAGAGGTATCCCTAATCTCTCCAACAACTTTAATCGAAGAGGAATAGATCCTGGGAATGGCGATCATGGAGGGGGCCCATTACAAACTTCCTACACGATTGAGGCCAACGCAAACGAAGCAATGAATCCGGGAGGCAAGACAGCTCCTGTGCAGGGTTTGAGAACGAGCACTGTTGATGCTGTGGATGTGGGATATGATCAACGATTTCAAGGTAGATACCTAGCAGGGATGCCATTAGAGATACAAGTGCAGAACAACACTATTGTCACGGGAGACAGATTACAGCAGAATCATAGTAACCAATACTTTGATCCACCTGCCGTGAATCAAGATTTCATTGACGTTTCAATGAATCCACGCGTCAACCAAGGGATTGGGCCACAGTATGAATTTGGGAGAATTCAGGGCTGGAACCAGTACCAGCACCCGGCGGGGACTCAAATGGAAGGCACTCATGAAATGCACGGAGAACCACCGTGGCCAAAGGAATAGCAGAATTATGCAGGAATTGCTAATACATTTGTCACTGACCTGACTGGAATTTGGTAGATTGACAATATCATATTGTGTTTTTCTATTCGTAAGTATAAGATAACTGCCCGTGAATAGGTAGGCTGAACAATCTGACTACGTGAGTCTTTCAAATAGATAAAATTTTAGTTCCGATATATGAATTCTAATCTTTTTGCATATTGTCATATTTTTTTTATAGTTTATTTTTCCGGTTTTGCAGGACGTGAACGGGATGCAGTTGGAGGAAGTTGAAACGACGTAGTATAGTCAGAGAATAGAATTAGAAGAATTAGAAAATGTCAATTGATTAGCATCATGTATCAATGTAGGCCTTGATTACGTTTTAAACCTTGTTGGTATTAGCTACTTGCAAACTGTCTTCTGGTTACTTCGATTCCAATTTTATGCAGAGGTAATTGGGAAGTGCAAATTTTTCTTTTCAATTTTAAATGTCATTCGTTTATTATTATTGGATGGTTAGTTCTAAGTGTCATTGTTTTATTGTTATTGGACGGTTATTTTTTATCGTAATATTTGGTATTGTCATGAATATACTACATGACATATATTGCTTACATGGTTAAATATATATTGCTTGCAGTTGTCTATAATGATACTTTTTGAAAGCTTTTCCGGCTGGTTTTTCCGGTCAAAATCGGGCAGCAATTTATTGGAATGTCAAGTTGGATAGTTAGTTTCTGCACAATCAGGGGTCCCAGGGGTTTTTCAGGTGTTGAATCTAAATATGCAGTTAAAAAACCATTTTAACTGCTAAAAATCAAGATTTAACCTCAATTTCTTCTTCCATCACGGAATCTCCAAAAAGTCGCATTATAGACAACTCCTTGCTTTCTTACATGGTTTATATTTAACCAGTTTGTTTAGATTATTGGATGGTTAGTTCTAAGTGCCATTGTTTTATTGTTATTGGATGGTTATTTTCCTTCGTAATATTTTGCACTTCAATTATTTCAATTTTAAATGTCATTAGTTTAGTATTATTGGATGGTTAGTTTTAAGTGTCATTGTTTTATTGTTATTGGATGGTTATTTTTTATCGTAATATTTGGTATTGTCATGAATATACTATATGACATATATTGCTTAGATGGTTAAATATATATTGCTTACATGGTTTATATTTAACCAGTTTGTTTAGATTATTAGATGGTTAGTTCTAAGTGTCATTGTTTTATTGTTATTGGATGGTTATTTTCCATCGTAATATTTTGTATTGCAATGAATATACTACATGACAAATATTGGTTACAGGTTTATATTTAAGCAGATTGTTTAGATTTAAGGTAAGAGCTTTATATATTTTATGAAAAAATATAAATAGATAATGTGATTTTGATAATTTGAAAATGGTCCCAGTTATTTATACAATTTAATTATTAGTTTATTTATATTTCAATTCTAATATCTATATAATATATTTATATATATTATTTATTTATATTATTTATTTTGTTATATTTTAAATATTTTGGTATTTATTAAGGTTAACATTTTTTTAAAATTTTAGATATTAATTACTTATATTTTATGAATCTATATATTAGTTAATTATTTATTGTATTTTAGTTTTTCAATTTGAATTACAATCAAGTATAACTTTATTATACTATAAGTTGATAAGTTGATGGTTGTTTCAATGAATATTATTATTATTATTATTGTTGCAATTTTTCCTTTCCATTATTTAAAAATTCCTTTATCATTTGTTTTATTTATTTATTTTTC
>APFE031367264.1:0-15731 GCA_000404065.3 Pinus taeda
GGTCATAAGAAAGTATTGAACATGGCCTCCATAAAATACACTATAGATCCATGACATGAAATGCTAAAACATGGCCAGGAAGACATACACAATGGATCCATGTGGTTCAACAGATAAAGCATAGCCACTAACAAATGCAATCGTGGATCTATGTCATAGTATACATCAGTAGGACTATGGACGCATGATAGACAAAGAAGTGTCTCAAGATAGACCTCAAAGTACATAAATGATACATAACTCCAACACAACCTAAGAAGGATGCCATATAAGAGTGATATGTCTCTAACCCGGGGTCTTCAACATAACCTTGATGGTACGAATCTACACCATGCAGATAGATGAGCTGAAGTTGAGCATGGTAGAAACCACCTGACTACTAGTGAATGAGGTAAACTAGTAACAGACGCGGGGAAATCCACCAATGAGGAAAATGGATCCCAAGGTACCTAGTATAATCCACTAAGTGTGAATAGATGAGTTGACGTCGAACACTAGTGAACTCGATCAATCATGAGCCAATGATGACAACCTATTTTGAATCACAAGGAAGCCTGCCACTAAGGTCCGCAAGCTCCAAGGTACTACTAATTCCTAGATCAAGCTCCTGGATAATGAGCCTGAAGTTGACAAGAGAAGATTCGTTGAAGGAGGGCCTTAATGTATCCTCCATCAATCAAAACAGAACAGATCAAGATGATGTGATGAATAGATGAAGTCATGAAGCAGTGAAGTACAACTGACACAAGGATGGCTGACTCAAAAAGGGCAACATACTACTGTAGATGGCCGACATAGGTTGAGACTTCCCTTGAACACATAGCGGCATGAAACAAGAATGACTTGGCAGCATGAGCACCAGGTGATATCATGAAACGATGCAGGAGGCATCAAAGCACGCTCCATATGACTAGAATAGTAACCAGTCAAAGAAGTAAAGAGACTCATATGAAGGGTACAAATCCTAGGCAAGCTAAAACCCAATAGTAAGAAAATGGGACAGAGAGGTGTCGTGTTCAAGGGCGACACAACTAATTCTGCCACTTTGATGACTAATGGAAAAATATGTCCCCCCCCCCTTCTAGTTTTTATAAGTTCCTTTTTCGTAAAGTTCTCCCCCAAGCCCGAAAAAGAGATAAAAGTATATAAGGGGGAAACTCCTAGCCACAATAGACTAGGGTATTCCTTTTTCGTAACTAGTCTATATCCCAGTCCGGAAAAGGGTTAAACTTATACTAGGTTAAACAATATTTTCTAAATTAAGGAGTCTGAAAAGAGCTTAATGGAAACTCCTCTTGGAGGAATGAGTGGTATAGAGGGTAGTAATTGGTTTTGGTAATGATGGAACTTCTCATGACATAAAGAGGACAAGAGGTGAGATAATAGGACCACTCACTGTAGCGGTTCCTCCAAGAAAGGGTAAACACCAAGTGAAAGCAGGTGGTAGCCCAAGCATATGATGATGATGGAAGAGAGAAACCAAAGCTCATCATGCAAAAGTAAACTGATAAAAAATGGCAATCGCAAGGGAGAAAAATGGTGGAATCTTCTTGGGGTAAACCTAGAAATATGACGAAGAAGAGGACATGAGGATCAGATTCTAGTTCATGGAGGGTCAGAAGGAGGAATTCCAAGAAGGAGTAAGAAATGTTTGCATGGACACCACCTCGGAAAAAAGGTGCTAACTAGGGTATCCATGATCAGGTAATATCTACCACCATGCTATGACATGCATAAAGGAAGTGGAAAAAGTGAAAGTCACAACTTGACGAGGTTACACCTAAGGCATAAATATGGCACTCACGGTCAAAATGCAATGGTGATAGTGATATATGATCTACCCCTATATGCCAAGCTCAAGAGAAACACATCTAAGTTCCGATGGATGTCGCAATAGAAGCATCACCTTGTCCTGTAAAAACCGTCCAGAAAGACTGGACCCATGGTTAAATCACATAATGAAAGACATAAACATGGATGAGATAAAAACAAGACCATGTATTTCTTGGTTTGTTTTTTGAATTTTCTAAGTTTTTGGAATTTTGGCATAAATAAGGAATAGAAAATACTCACATTACACACCAAACCACAATGGGTAAAGAGTCACATTTCTACGTACAATATGTACAAGCGCAACACTATTCAGTAGGTCACGTCAAAGTGTGCCCACAACTGGGCACAGGCAAAGGTTTTCCATAGTGAACTCATGGAAGGTAAATATACCATATGTCTCACCAATGTGGGGCCATGCCAAAGGAAATCAAACTACCAAATCCGGAAAGGTTGACCATGCCAGGGACAGTCGAACATAGTCACACTCTTGAAATAAACCTAAGGACATAGGGGAGGATTAAGACATAAAGGGGGTATAAGATGATTATCAAAAGGTGGAAAGGAAGTGGGCAATTCAATGGTAGGTTCAACATTAGAATCCCAATACTTGACTCGGCTCATGGGTGGAAACTCCAAGGAAATCCGGGAAGGTGCCCCCTAATTCAATTTAAGATTCAAGTTACTAGGTTCTACTCATTCTTCATCGGGGAGACTAAAGACAGAAAGAGGCATAAACTACCTATGATGATTAGTGGGTAGATCCATGACCACCAATTTGACTAATCAAGGAGGCTCATCATCAAGGGAGTCATGCAGAGAAAGTACAGGGGCGGCCTGTGTGGGAAAAAGAACCTGATCATATTCCATATTGGGATGGAGTTTCTAACCAGCGTCAGGAGGTACTGACAGAATTTCCAAAGAGCTGATCTATTCCACAATAGGTGGCAGAGGGTGCTCACTATCTTGTTCAACTTCCATAGAATCAAGCGACACCACCCAAGGATCAGAAGGTCTATGGGGTCCACGGGTACCAGAAGAGATCATATGCATAGGAGTTGTGGTAGAAGTAGAGGGAGTGTTGGGAGGAGGGAGTTGAGTAAAGACTCCCATAAGGGACGAGATTTTAAATAATCCCAAGCCAACACTCTCATACTGACCAAGGTTATCTCTCACGAGTGGTTTCCAGTGGTGGAAATATGAGCTGATGGCACGCAAAAGTCAAGTTGATTGATAGTGACAATTTTGCTTTAATGAGGAAAGAAAGGTACACAAAAAATAGATGAGATGACTACAGTCATTTCATAAAACCAACTACGGCCAAGTCATAATCTAATGTGGCATCGACAAACTTGACATCAACATGGACATTTTCCCTACTAACTCAATGGAAAAATTTGGAAGAACTCCCATTGGAACAAAGTTGTGTCTGTCAAAAGCTTGGAGAGTCGTGTTGGATGTGGTGAGTGTCAGAAAGCCAATAGCCTTCCATCATGATGCTTACATGACACACGTGGAAGATCCCTCATCCACCAAAGTGTGATGAATATTTCTATGGGAAACACAAATGATGATTTGGAAAGAAATCTAATGGGAAAGTCGAGGAGTGACATTATTAGCGTTAAAAGCGATGAGACTAGATTCAGATAGGTCAACTCCACTAATGGTAGACAACAAGGCTTTGCACTGCTGAGGAAAACTTTGCAATACCTCCAAGGCAAACATGGCACAAGGAGCCTGGGCTAGATCTTCAACAATATTGTAGTGTTGAGCAACCCTGGTAGAAGGATTGTGTGTTGTCTTCCTAAGAACACCCTTGGGAGGGTGATATACAGGTTCCACAGGCTTATCTAGAGTGAGAGGTCCAGTGGATGGTAGTGGAATTGACGAGTCCTTAGATGGGAGACTCAAATAAGGAACATCATTAGACTTGGCTCACATGATCGCATTAAGATCTTACTTGCGCATGAAGACGGATGAATTATGAGAAGTTGACCCCTTGTTGCCCCTTTGTGGAGGGCGAGAAGGTTGAGCAACCATCTGTTGTTGGGGTTGTGCAAGGAATGGATGGATTACAATAGCAAGCTACTAAGTAGACGATGGTGAAAGAAGCATATGGACCTCATCCATTCAAGGGCATTCATGAGTAAGATGGTCACATTGACAAATTTTACAAGGGAACTTGACATTACGACGAAGTTAACTAGTGCCCCCTCCCTGACTTTGAGGGTTGGATTGAGACTCCTAAGCATTTTGATTCTTTTGTTTATTCCACTTATTATTCTTCGTACCACAGATTGTTGATTTTTCTTCGGTTGAGTGGACTTCACCGTGAGAACATCAGTGGACAGCTCAGGAGGGATTGCTTTAGCAAAGCCAAACACACTTGCTGGGCTTCAGATGTAACAATCAATTGCCCAAGTTAGGTGGCAAGTTGGCTCACGGAATCAGAAACAAACCCAATCACACCATCATCATGTGGGCTAGGAACATGTTTTGGAGGGTCAATGGAAAGCCTAGGGGTGTTACGCAGCACTTCATAAAGCATACCCGACTGTGAATAGATAAGATCCAACTGTTGGGTAGCTAAAATAGCTTGTTCCTCAGTAAGGGATCGAAACATAGACACATCCTTGGAAATCTAAGGTCGGAGAGATCGAATGAACCATTTACATAAGATCTCATCAGGTAACTTGGTTCTCACCAACCTCTTGCGATGGTGCCACTCATGAATATGATCAAAGATTAACATAGCATCATCTTGTTTGAAATTAGACAAGAGGTCAGAGTCAATATCATACTGAGTAGGTAAATGGAAGTGTGTTAGGGAAGTTTGAGCAAGGGAGACAAAGTCACCGTAGGATGCAGTATCTAACTCAATGTACTACTTTGCGGCATCCTTGGTCAACGTAAGTTGGAATAAGTGAAGTTTAACAGAATCATCCACTAAAGAATTAGATGAATGCCACAAATGATAAGTGGTAATGTGTGTGGATGGATTCTCCCTAGGCTTCCTTCAAACTTGGAAATATCAGATGATAATTTGGCGAGCATAAGTGGCCACCAAGGATCATGATGTATGGGGTCATTAGTCAGTTTCACCACATCTAGTAAATCGGGAGAAGATAAGAAAGGATTTTGGATCTGACTAAATGGGTCATTGGAGGGAGAGGCCCCTAACCAACCATGTGGTCCGCCCATATGAGGAGTGGAAAGATGCACCTGCTGGTGAAGAAACGGGTTCGCCCCGACATAGGACTGATGTGGGACAACATGACTGGAAAATGGAGGTTGCCACCTAGGGTAAGTACCGCCAGAGAGAAAATGACCCCTAAAAGCATGGATGTTGATGGGGTTGTACCCAGGTATAGGAAAAGGACACTCTTCACAATAGGACCGACATAAGGAGGATACCTTGCGTGAGAAACGATATCGAAAATAGGGTTGCCCCTAGGTAAACTAGCCCTACAATATAAGTACTGGTAAGTGGTGCCCCTCCAAAAAGCAAACTATACCAAGCTTGTGACATAATAGAAGTGGCGTTGCCCCCAAGATGACCAAGGACAATAAAGGATCCTCCCCACATATTATTGGATGTAACCATGTCTAACTGAGGGACAAGAACAATTAGTTGGGAAAAATGCCGGGTAAATATTCCTTAACCTACCGACTGACTAGGTTGGGGTACCATGGTCTACATAGGAGATGGTGTGGACATGGAAATGTTCGAGAAATTTGTAGGATTCATAGAAGAAACTGGTGGAATGCCCCAAGAAGAAGTAAGAGGTGTGGACGGAGGAGTGGGTATAGCCACACTAAGAGGTGGAAATGATGTCATGGCAGCTGACACTGTTGATGCAGAAGGTAAGGACGTCTTAGACTCCGCCATAACATATAGCACAGACAAAGGCATGTGAATCTAGGTACGTATGGAACTGTCAAGGTTCAATCACAATAAATCAGGTCCCAATGGATCAGTAAAATGTGGGTTGGCAGGAGCATCAGAGTCGTCTGCCAAAATCTTGATAGAAACCAAATCAGTACAAGAAGGACCATGTATAGAATCCATGACAATGTGGTGGTCTAAGTCTTGATAACCAATGGGTACTCTCTGTGTAGGGGTAACAAGTCCACCTCGTTCAGGAGGCAAATTGTGAATACGATGTGACCGTCGATGAACAAATTCAGCGAGGGTGGTAACTTATGATGTTATTTTATTACAAACAAACTAAGGCTAAAACTAATGAGTCATACCAAATAGCACACACTAGAAACATCTTAGAAGATAGCGCATGCAAACCAAAATACAAAGAAGTTGGTGGTGGAACAGTTGTACTGGCGACCTACTTCCTAGTCTTTTTATCTGCGAACTCAGTGCAAGTGCCCCTTTTTTTCCATGGGGCACCCTCCGAGAGGAGCAAGAGAGTATGACTAATATCTATGCAAGGTACAGAGAAGACGAACTTGACCCTGCACCAGTGTATAATACCTAAGAAGATAGGTCACTATGGTCACCATGTACAATAACACGACCTGGGGGGACAGTTGCAAGACAAATCCACACGCAAGGGCAGGAAACTTAACCCCAAAAGGAGCTAAGACCGAAATCCCCTTGAGAGTTGCCTCCTAATTTGTCCCCAAATGAGATGACACTGTTTGTATGCGTGGAGATTCCACTATACTGCACCACCCAAAAATAAGCAAAAGGGATTGTGTCAATTCACCTAGCCCAAGTATTACCTCATGCTTGACCCTTTTGTGAGAAGGGCTTCCCAGACTGCACTATTGCAAATGGTTTTAACTCCCTACTGCAAGATGCTAAGTTAATTTTGTAGTCTTGGAGCAGTTAACTCACACTCCTATATCCAAGACCCTAGCCCAAGCTAGTGTTGGTGTACTACCAGTGAAAATAAAAGACAAATTTTGTTAATTTTATTATCGCATTGATTTTATTCATTGTTGTTTACACAAGTGGGGTGCAGTGTGAAACTAAGATGGTGTGAATGAATCTTAGTTAGTCACCCTAGTGCAACTATATGCAATTTTTAATTTTCAATTCAATGAATGCTAACTACAGGAGGGTAAGATCCTTCTAACACACGAGTGGCTATTATGATGCACCTCTAAATATTCTTGAAAGCAAATTATCACAAATTTTGTGAATTAATGACCTAAAACAAACTAGGAAGGCAAACCAAAACAATTTGAAAAGAAACCAAAGGAAAAGACTCCCAAGCAAGAACGCAAAGCACTCTAGAAGCGTGAAAACTAGGAAAAGCAAAGCCTAATCAAAGAAACACACTAAAAGCAATCAAATCGAAAGCAAAAAGTGAAGAAGGGGGGGGGGAAATGTCATCAAGCTAGGGCTGTAGTATAATGGCTCGAAAAAGACCAATGTTCTACAAGGGTCAAAACCAGACCCTAGATATAGGAAGGCCTAAAAAATATCATATGAGAGTGATACAAAGCAATGAAAACACACTCAAAAGAAGTTTCCTAGATGATAGTAGCACAACCAATCACAACACCACCAATTGTGACGAACACAAACAAGAGAAAGAATAGGTAACTTAAAAAAGTGACCAAGCCACACAAAGGTAAAAAAAGACCAAAGTGGGATATCAAAGAGATCTAAGTAGTTACCAAAAGCAACCAAACAGATCTGAAACAAAGATCCAAAGATGAGAACACTAGTCCTCAACCAAAGAACACAAAGAATTCTTTAAGAGAAACCTTGAAGAACATAAGCAATGGATGATCCCAACCAATAAATAAGAAATTGCTCAGATATGATAGAGATTAACAACGATTAGCAAAAAAAATAAATAGATCCAAGAAATGTATCAAGTTTTGAAGAACACACCTGAAAAATCAAGAAAAGAAGCTGAAAGAAAACCCAAAAATTGGGGAAAACGGATAGAAAACAGGCTAATATTTCAACCAGCCATATCTTCCTCATACAGATTCTCTTTCAGATCTTTTTTTTTTAGGTAAAAAATCAAGAGGATTACAAATATGTCGTTATTTTCACTTAATTATGTATAGAAAAGAATAGAAATGAACATAAAAAATCAATTGCACACAAGGGCGGAAGAAAAACAAACTACCCAATTTTCAATTGGCCATAACTTCCTCATACAGAGTCTATTTTCAGTGATTTTTTTTTTGTGTGTGGGCGGGGGGGTTAAAAATCTAAGAGGAATTTAGATCTATGGTTATTTAAATAAAATTATATACAGAAAATTCAAGAATTTGATTTCAATTCTTGGATCTATTCTTCCCTCATATAAAAAACAAAAATAAAACTCTAGATCTAAGATCATCTTAGATCTGAAGCAAGTAAAATGAAAGGACATCAAAATGGATCCAAAAGATTATAGATAACTCAATGGGAACAAGAGAAAACCAAAAAACATAAAGAAGAAGAGGAGATCTCAAACAAAGAGGGAAAAATAAAAATGCTCTCATTGAAAGCACCAGTTCTGTTGCAGCTAGATCTGCAAGGAGTTATTGCTCTGTGATCTCATGCCCGATTAAAATCACCAAACAAAAAATATAATGGCTCATGTGATCTAATAATGGCCCCTGAATCCAATGCATGCAACAAGCAGTCAGATCTATGTTATAGATAAGACCTGGAATCCTCGCATGTCGGGGAAGGGTTTTGAGTTCGATGCAGATCTTGTACTCCACTTGAGCGATCCAACATGTATGCATGAAATATTTATCCATGCACACAAACACAACTAAACAAGGAAAACAGTTGATCTTCTTCAGAAGATTGTTAGATCAAAAGCAATAGATACTATCATATAATATACTGAACACAAATTCATGTAAGGAAGGGAACACAAATTTTTATTAACCATATAAATGGAACTACATAAAATATATACCATCATTACAAAGAAAATCCTCTCCTCCAACTTGCAGTATGGCCTCCTCTCCCAAGGTGGCAGAGCTCTCGCACTGTCGTTTTTGGTCCTCCCCCTATTCCCTCTTGGTGAGATTCTAAAGGCTTATTCCATCCTCCAGGATAATGTATCTAGACACCTAGGGGATTGAGAAGTTAGAAAACTTCTACAATAATGGGCCCCTAGCCAACTCATACACAAGTGGGTCAATTTGATCTCCTTGGGAATGACAAACTCTAGAAACCTTCTGCACAATTATGAGTTTTTTCTCAATTATCTCAATTATGAAATAAATATTATACATAATTATAATATTTTGGAAAAATAATCATGAGAAATTTCTTAATTATGTAATTTAACCCTTTTAACATGGGATAAATCTCACATAAGTAAAAGAAAAGGTGAAAAGGGGATGAATTTAAGCCAAACAACCGAGGTAAGTTGATATTGGGTTTCTCTCACTATAATGGAGTGGAAAATATGGTTATAACACTTGCCTTGCATACGTGGGTAGATTTTTCCTAAAAAAGAAAAAAGCATCCTTAGATTTTAGGGATCTATTTTTAGCAGCTGGGGGTTACATGCAAAAGTTGTTTTAGAAACCTCCTGCCAAGTGTCGTTTTTTCCTAGAATTATGGCATACATGTCATAAGCCTCGATCTTGTCAAAAATATTTATTTGATGCTTTAAAACTCATTCTTCACTTCGATATTGAGCTCTGACATTCCCAATGCATTTAGGAACCTTTGAAACACTTATTGCACATTTTTCCAGGTTAGTCAACTTTTCATGTCTTTTCCTGATTTTCTGTCACTTTTTGTATTTCGGTTTGTGTGAGTGTTGTTTGCTTGGTTTTGTTGAATTCTTGCTATCGTTTTAATGCATGTTAGTTTGTAGAAGCATTGTTTCAAGTTTTTCATTGCATTTCCTTGTTGTCACATGCATAACATTATTTCTGCACTTATGGTCGTAGTTGTGGCGACTCGCTTCACACACCTCATTTTTTTCCCATTTTATTGAATCCTGCACTCACTGATTGCATGCATGTTCATTCACTCATTCCTGCACCCAACTTCAGACATGCATTCAGTCCTTACTATTTTTAGTTGCCCGTCGGTAGGTCTGAGCTACCTTGGCCCAGACCTTGCCTTGCCTGACTTGCACTGTGCATTTCTAGGATGGAAGTCCTTGCCTTGCTCCTAGAAATTATGCAGAGCCTGCCTTGCATTAGCCTCCTAGGATGTGATCTACACAATTTTGAGAGGTAGTGCCTCAGTTGGCCCCCATAATTACGCAATGCAATTTTCCCGGGTTGCAGTCATGCTGACTGAAACTGAGCATTGCACAGTTCCAGTCATCAGTAGGCCAAGTTGGATTGTGCTCTTCGCAGTTTTAGAATTCAGTCAGCTCACTAACAGTCGGGACTATGCTTTACGCAGTTCTAGTAGTCATTCTCCCATCCTCTTAGAGAAAATTGTGCAAATTTTCCAATCAGTCACCCAGGTGTGTTGCATCTTAGCCTTCAAGTTGCTTTTGGTTTTCATGACAGTTTTCTTGCCATGAGTGTTTCTCCATCTCTAGGTATCACAAGTGTTCATCAGTCTCTCAGCAATATAGGTACAATGGCTTCCAAGAGAGAAGGGTCAAATGACACCGTTGAGAGCAAAACTAGAGATGTGGTCGAGTAAGTGTATATGAGCTTGCCCATCTACGAAGACACTAAGTTTTTCATAGACAAGGAGATCAAAATCAAATGGCAGGACATCAATGACATCTTTTCAGGCACCTTTGAGGAGAATACGGAGGACCATAGAGTCTATGTCAATATACACAAGTCTGGCTTGTATTGGGTTGCATGCAGGTATCCCACATTTCCATGCGCAAACATGATCCATTGGATTGTATTGCAAACTGATCCAGAGGCAATGGTGTTGAGCAGTGCCAGTGGAAAAAAACTTGCTATCTTCAGGGAAGAGAACTTTCAGGAGATGTATCACTCGCCAAAGCCTGTGAACACAATGGATGCACCCTTCACCAATCCCAACAACAATGCAAACTCAAGAGACATCTTGAAGAGTTGGGTGAGATAGCCATCTAAGTTTAGGACAACACCCAACTAGGTATACAAGACAAATATACTATGGAAGGCTTATTAGTTCTTGGTCATCTTCGCATGTCGCTTATACAGCCAAGAAAGTACAGAGACCTTCCCACAAATTTGGGTGATTGTGTTGGATCAACTGGTGAATGAAGGAAGACCTTTCAATTGGTCTGATATGTTGGCTCTCCAACTAAAGGGGAAAGTAATAGATGCCTGGAATCCACCCAAGTGTCAACAAGAAAAGCTATTCATGTTCGTCTATGTTCTTGATGCCCGTTAGCAATTCCCTGGCTTGGGTTGGGCATGGATACCTTCAGAAACCTCTGTGCACACCTATTGCAAGTTGTTCTCTGAGTGCAGCTTCCGTGGATTTATATTATAGCTATCAGACCACTTTTTCACCCCAGTGTATAGGATGATATTTGAGCAAGATCCGCCTTACATGTCACAAGCAACAATCGAGGCATTGGTTAACATAACAGATTGGTATGCCTCACCCCTTAGCACCTTCATCTGGATGTACATCGCAGAGAAGGTTCCGCACATTTCACTAAAGTTTTCCATGGACAAGTTGGCCATGCAAGAGGTTGCATACCACATCTTGAGAGGGTTCTCAACGAAATTGCACATGAAGAAGAAGACATCTTGGCCCGCTCTTCATTTTCAGATCAGGGTTTATGAGAACTAGAATCTCAACCATACTAAGGCTGAGACGAAGGAATTTAGGAAGTTCACCTTTGACACCATAAGTTTCAATCCATATGACTCGCATCGCTTAGTGGAAGACTATTGTGCGAGAGTGTATCATCCATGGATCCATGGGGCATGCCATTAGCCTAAGGGAGACCTGTGGAGATACCGCTATAACTCCTCAAGGCTCAATGAACCAGTCAGAGTGGTTGTAGAATGGTTAGCAGTGCACAAGGCAGTAACATCTCAGAGGGTAGCAACATTAGCAACAACAGAGGGCATTAGAATTGTGCATGACAAAGGCAAGAGAAAGGTTGTTGACAGTGCAGAGGTAGAGCAAAGCTGCAATTTCAAATCATATCCACTTGTATTAAGAGAAAATTTGGAGATTGAGGCAAAGATGTGACAGTTCAACAGAAGGATTGCACAAAGACAGAGGGAGAAGCAAAAATTGGAGGAAACAAAGAGGAAGTTATAGGAGTTGAAGAAACAACTAAGGGAAGAACAAGAGCTACGTAGAAGAAAGAAGGAAGCGCAATAGGAACAAGAACAACAGGAGGCGCAACATGCACACATTGATGAAACTGCGCCAATACAGGTTATTCATTCATCAGAACAGCTAACAGATAGTAAACAAGGTGAGCAGTCATAGGAGCAGGACTTTGTTTAGGAGATTGAACAGATGTTGGAGCAGATGGACACGGATGTGGTTCAACCAGAGCAAGATCAGGATATGGACCTCATGCCCAAGGACCAAGAGGTCAATCCACCAACTTCACTAGATCCGGGAGTAGAGAAAATCCTAAGTGATCAAGGAGACACTGTAATCCTTGAGGACAATTCATAAGTAGATGTGCACAACATATCCTTCGACGAGTCACAACACAAAGTTGTGCAGTCGCGCAGAGTGCTCACTCTAGATGTCCATGTATCTCCTGCATATTTTCAGGAATGAGTGATCGTGTCCGATGTGCGCAAACATCCATATGCATTGGCTGATGCTACAAAGGCATATGCCAAAGCCATTAGTTGAATTGTGAGATTCTTGATAGCTGAGAATGAGTGCATGGCTAGGGAGTTGAAAGCAGCCAAGAATAAATAAAAGCAAGCTACAACATCCGCCAGAGTAGAGTTGAAGAAAGCAATACTTGATGGCGTATTGTCTCTCGTGATAATCATGCGGAAGTTGTACTTCAAGTTCGTCACCTTGCATAAGTCAGTTGTCCATCTTAATGGTTAGTAGCAGCGCTATGCTAGGAGAGCACACATCTTGACAGACATACACACTGTTGTTAATCACATGCATATATGGAAAATGAGGTGCAAGGGAGCCCCATTGTTCTTGCTAAAGATGATGAAGCCAAATGCAGTGGAGTTGAAGGCGTGTATCTAGAGTCAGATACAAAACTATGAGGAACTTCCACAGCTCATCACCAGCTTATAGGCTCACAAGCACGAGTGTTCAGGAGCATGGATGTCATTGTGTGCACCCATGTGATCCCATCCATTGACACACTCACCGAGGCAAAAGCGAAGAATAAAGTCCGACTGGAGCTGGACATGTACTTCGAGTAGTTGATGCGCATAGCCGCCAGCGCAGATTTGTAGATGAGCACAGACACTATGCACCAGTATGTCATTGGTCTGGTTGCACTCAAGACAATGATGCACATGATATATGATGAGTTGGATAGAGGGAGAAGAAAAAATTGGAGGAGTCAGGGAAGAAGTTGCAGGAGTTGAAGCAAAAGCTAATGGAAGAACAAGAGCTGTGTAGAAGAGAGAAGGAAGTGCAATAGGAACAGGAACAACAAGAGGTGCAACATGCACACATTGATGAAACTGAGCCAATACATGGTATTCATTCATCAGAAAAACTAGCAGATAGAAAATAGGGTGAGCAGTCGTAGGAGCAAGATTTTGTTTAGGATATTGAACATATGTTGGAATAGATGGACATGGATGTGGTTCAGCCATAGCAAGATTAGGATACGAACCTCATGCCCAAGGAACAAGAGGTCGCTCCACTGGCTTCACCAGATACAGGAGCAGAGCAAGTCCCAAGTGATCAAGGAGACACTAAAATCCTCGAGGACAATCTGGAAGCATACATGCACAACATATCATTCGAAGAGTCACAACACAGAGTTACACAGTCAGGCAAAGTGCCTCTTCGAATGTCCATGTATCTCCTGCGCATTTTCAAGAATGAGTGATCGTGTCTAATGTGCGCAAATATCCAGCTGCATTGGCTGATGCTACAAAGACATATGCCAAAGCCACCAACTCAAGTGTGAGATTCTTGATAGTTGAGAACGAACGCATGGTTAAGGAGTTAAAAGTAGCCAAGAAGAAAGAAAAGCAATCTACAACATCCGCCAAATAAAAGTTGAAGAAAGAAATACTTGATGACATATCATTTCTCGAGACAATCACGCGGAAGTTGTACTTCAAGATCGTCACCGTGCATAAGTCAGTTTTCCATCTTAATGGTTGGTAGCAGCACTATGCTAGGAGAGCACGCATCTTGATAGACATACACATTGTTTTCGATCACATGGAGATATGGACAATGAGGTATAATGAAGCTCTATTGTACTTGGCCAAAGATGATGAAGCCAAAGGCAGTGGAGTTGAAGGCACACATCTAGAGTCAGATACGGAATAATGAGGAACTCCCATAGCTCATCACCAACTTACAGGGTTCACATGCATGAGTTTTTAGGAGCATGGATGTCATTGTGCGCACCCATGTGATCCCATCCATTGACACACTCACCCAGGTGAAAGCAAAGAAGCAAGCCCGACTGGACATGGACATGTACTTCGAGCAGTTGATGTGCATAGCCACCAACACAGATTTGCAGATGAGCGCAGACAAAATGCACCAGTATGTCGTTGGTCTTGTTGCACTCAAGGCCATGATGCACATGCTATATGACGAGTTCAAGAGAGGTGCCAAATCAGTGTACCCGGATGCAACAGAGGCAAGAGTACACTTTTAGAAGGATGTCACCACAGAGTACATGGACACCATAACAAACTACCAAGCTTGGCATTAGTTCGCCACCATCGATCACCAAGAGGATGTCGACGAGTTAGTATTCCCACAGCTGTGTGAGTCTTAGTGATGTTTTGCATGGCTTACTCAAGGCCATTTTTGTCTCACATGGGTACATGTGCAGATTGTATTGTAAACATGTTGTAAAGTGAAAGACCGAGTGTCAATAGTAGAATGTAAACAGTCATGTGTAAGTTGAAGAGTCATGAGGGTAGGCTAAGAGTCACAAAGGGGAATGTGAAGGGTCACCCCACCCTTTGCTATATATAGAACCTCAGAACTCATTGTACGGGATTTTGAGAACTAAGCTTCTAATAGGTATAACTTAGAGAAAGCTTGGAGTGTATCGTAACGAGCCTTGGTTTCTGCACAGTGCAAAGCGAGTACATCTCTTTGGAGGAGCAGACATCAGTGATTGTAATGTTCCACTATTGGGGCTAGTGGCTGTCATGGTTGTATGTATGATTGAATTTTTCACTCCTTTAATATAACAGAGCCAACGCGTTTCATGCATATATTGTTATTGTAGTTCAGCTATCCTGGTTACTCTAATGATGTATGTACTTGTAATTTACGCATGTATGTATGGACTATTTCGTATGTATTTATATGAATCTTATCAAAGCGTCTTGTTGGTATAACTCATCACTTTGGATTGTCGGCTATCCTGCTTCCCATATTGGGATGTCTTTCAGATCATGTGTTCCCTTTCAAGCTGCGTGCTATCACATGCTTCTAAGGGGCACACTCTTCTCCCCTTCTCTGTGTTAGAGCCTTTCATGCACATTCCTTGACTTGTTGCAAGGTCACACCCCTTGCTTCGAACAAGTACATCTTACTTACCTCTGTGCGCAACCTCAGTCAAGGAAATACCGTACTACCCACTGCTAGGACTCCTACTCCAAACGTTCTGAGGCCTAGTTGGGACTTCTTACCCAGGAGATGCCTTCACATGTTGGCAGGTCCAACACCATCAACGGGATTATAATATTAATATATAAGGTTTATAATATTATGTTTCAATGTTAATTGAAAACTTACTCACTTAGTTGAACACTTAACTTATACTTACTTATATTAAAACCCTATACTAAAACCTTAATACTAAACTCATTACTAAAACTTTAATATTAAA
>APFE031367274.1:0-11761 GCA_000404065.3 Pinus taeda
CTGGCTCTGCAGCTTCCTTGGCTGGCTTCAACAGTACCTTGTTCATCACCAAGGCTTCACCTATCTCAGGTGTGTTCTCAGCTTCCTGAGGTGTTTCCTCTGCATCCTCTGGCTGGGCAATATAGGTTCCTCTTCCGCCTGCTGGTTCGCTCTCCGGACAGTCATAAGACTTATGTCCCAACTTATGACAACGGTAACACTGGACAGTCCCTCTGCCCCAACCAAAGCCTCGTCCCCTCTGAGCTGGTCGTCCTTCCCTGTTACTGTTGTCTTTCTCTGCCGTACCAGTAGACTTAGAGCTGCTGCCTTCCTCATTCGAGGCTATACCTCTACCTCTGCCATACACTTTGCCTTTGCCTCTGCCAGAACCACCTCCTCTCCGGGAGTTCTGTTTCCTATTTATTTTCTCTTCAGCCTTCAATGCAAACTGATAGGCTTCGTCTAATGTCTGCGGTGAAAGGATACCAATTTCGTCTCAAATCTCCCCTCTCAAGCCATTTACATACCTGGCCGTCTTCTCTGAGGTATCTTCCACATATCCTGCTCGCAGATTTAATTTGTAGAATTCTTTTGTAAATTCTCGCACAGTCATCCCTCTCTGTTTCAGGTTCTGTACCTGCCTGTACAACATGATGTGATAGTCCTTCGGTAAGAACTTCTCCTTCAGCTTTGCTTCCATCCTAGCCCATTTCTTGATGGGTTGTTTGCCTAACCTCCTTCTTTCGGCCTGAACGCTGTCCCACCATAAGGACGCATGTCCTTTCAACTTGGTGGCGGCAAATCTCACCTGTTTGTCTTCGCTGGTCTCCTCAAACTCAAAGAATTTATTCACTTTGCTTAACCAGTCTAACAACACTTCTGCCGATAGGCTTCCATCATAGGTAGGCAACTCATGCTTCGGTTTATGGCTGGATAGCAAAACTGACTTTAAGAATCTCAGTTTTGGTGTTATCCCCTCAAATTCATCCTGCTCTGGCTCAACTGCCTCTTCATCACTGTTATCCGCTGGGTTTCTTCTTCCTCCAGCCTCTATCACTGCTAATCTCTCTCGCAAAACTCTTATCTCTTCGCGCAATCCGTCATCTACTGGCCTGTGTACCAGTCGTGCTCTGCCTCTTCCTCTTCCTCTTGCTCTTCCTCTTACCTCACCTTCACCTTCTACCTGTTCCATTGTTTCTAATTCAAAAGAAACCTGCTCTGATACCACTTATGATGGCTCCCGCCGTATGCTTGCACCTGTCCTGTTTTACACCGCGTCTGGTATGACTTTAATGTTAACTTTATTTCAAAGGTACGACGCCTCGTGGTCTGGGTTTAGGGTTTGTCCCGGCTCCTCCGGTTGCAGGCCCACACCTGTCGGTTACTCCGTCTTTTGTTCTCGTTGTCGCGCTTCACTTTGCCATTTTTTTCATTTCTTTCTGCCTGGAGGACTCTGTCCGCGCCTGTGGAAACCCTCGGGTTCTGCTCTTGATGTACAGTGACGAAACTACTGTGGTTTAATAGTGTTTTAAGACTGTGGATGAACGCCTTCGGGACCTGCAACGTTTTTCTTCCTTTTTGATGGTATTTATATGGAATTGTTGGCATATATCGTGGTATTTTCTGATTTCGTGTTCTCGCTGTCTGTGCTCCTCAAATTAATTTGACTGGTTTGTTTTCTCAACGGCAGGCTCGCACCATCCTTCCACGCTCCTCCTGGTTACACGGTAAGTCTACTCTTCATGATAGACATTCTGGGTTTTTATGGTTTCGTCCCTAACGCCTTTTTGCCACTGTCAGCAGGTTGTGATTGTTCTCTGGTTGTTTCGAGCTCCTCTCTCGCTCACAGGTAACCTTTGATCAAACCCTTGCTTTGTCTTTTACTTCTTTTTCGGCTTACGAATGTGCTTCGACTCTAACATTGTTTGGTTGGCTTTTGGTGACAGGTATCCGCCTGTATCGCTCTATGGCCAATGTTGCTCTACGGCCTTGTTGGTGACTTCGCTGCTTCGGTCACGGGTAGCTCTGTTCCGTTCTATAGCTATGCATTTGACTATCAATGTTATAAGTCTGATAGGTTCTGTAATGGTCAAGTCTGGTCTTGTGGAGGTGATATCCCTCTCGGCTAAGATTTCCTTGCTTTCGTATTCTGTTGTTTAGGAACCCTCTTCGGGTACTAGCTCTCCGTTATAGTCTTCTCGGATAGCTCTGTTATAGGCCCTTCATTTTTGTTTTGGAAGATAGTTAAATACGTCTGAGTATTCTGTCGGATTTAAGAGAGGGTTCTTCGACAATTTTCGAGCCCTCCTTCTGTTGCTTCGTGTTCGGGCCCTACAAGCCCTCGGCTTCCTGTTTGATCTGTTGTGATTTGAAATGGCTCTGTTGTATATGCCACCGTGTGTTATTGGTTCAACAGTGAACCTCTGTCTGTATTTTATATACTCTGGTCAATATATTTAATGGACTCTTTTTCTACAGCGAATGTGACGCTCGGCTCTTAACTATTTGTTAACAATAATACATGGAATTATGTATCTCTGCTTTTAAATATTTGATGATATTGTATGTGCGAAAAAATTACAATGTGTATTTTCTCTAGTTCTGTAGCTATCTACCCATGCATTTAAGTATGAGGGTTTGTTGAATTCTTGAAATACCTGTAGATATTTTGAGACCGAATGTAGGCTCTTGTCTGTGGGTTACTCCTAGAACCCTTCGCTGTTTACTCGTTCTCGTTTTGTGCCTCAAATCGACACTGGTGCCGTTTGCCTGTACTTGGTTCGCCTTTGTCCGTTTACTCTTCTGCTGTATCGTTGCTGTTAACACATTTCATGTACAATTGCAATCTCTATAGTAATAAAAGAATACTCCTATTATGGTGACAGAGAATAATCTTGTGATTCGGTTTTACAGTAATGAAAAAAAAATCAATTGGACATTTATTTCTGATAAAACAAAGATGACTGTTTTTCTCTACTTCTCTTTTGGGGGAGTGAACCCGTACAATGATGTCCTTCCTGCTTTCAAAACAAATGTCTTTAACTGTTCTTGGAAAAACTGTCTTAACAGAAAGCAACTGTTTTCTTCAGTTCTGAAACTAATTCTAACTACTGTAGCTTGTAAAGATCTAATTAATTATTTGTCCTGTTGCCAGTCTCCTAAATAACTGCGACAGATAAATAAAAATAAAACTAAGTAAAAGTAAATCAAATGACCGACAAGCCCAACACTTGTCCAGTTAAAATGAACGACAATTTGTTTCTGAATTCTTCGTGAGACTGTCAGCCTCTTAAGTCTCCACAGAGCTGGATGCTCCTGCATCATATATATGCTACACAATTTTATTAATCATAAAAGAAATTACATATTAATTTTGCAAAAGTTTACACACACACTCCAACACTCTTGCAATCGGGAGAATGAACTATATATAAGCTTAATTTCCTAACCTATTCTAGTTATGGACTACTTATTAAATTAACAAGTGTCCATTTACAATAAATGCCATTCTAAACAATTTACTAACTCTACTCCTAAATTGGAGCCTAAGATACGACATTATTCTAGATGTCATATCTTTTACAACAATATTCTATTTCTAAGTGTCTCCAATATTTAATTAAATATTCTAAATAAATAAATATTCTATCCTAACTTTGTGAAGTATGAATTTTGCATTTTCGATTATTTAACAATGAAATTATCATTTATTTAATTTTTGTAAATTCTTTTTCTTAATTTTAGAAATATTAAGTATATGATGTAGTAAGTGTCTTCATACTTATTATGGATTGATGTGTGGGTGTTTACCAACCATTTAGTTTATAATCTTATACTAGTATATTTATTAGTCATTTTTTCTACGATTACCTCATAAATCATTGTTATTCATATTAAAAACATTTCTTATTTACAAAAATTCATCATTTTCTTTTAGAAAGGAAAGCACCTGGTTTGAAATTAAGTTAGATAAGAGTTTAGATTATTATAATAACGTTATATATATATATATTATATATATATATATATATATATTATATATTAATTAATATTAATATTGGATATATTTTTTTTTAATATTATAAATGTAACATTTTTAGTCATGTATTAGAGGATTTTATGAGTTTTATATGTTTTATTTTTTTGTTTTTTAATTAAAATAATATAATTTGTTGGAGATTATAGTTTTGGCTATTTAAATTGCATTTATAAATGTATAAATGTATTCATACTCTTAAAGTTAAGTGTTAAGGGATTTTATTGTTTAATTATTTTATGTTTTGATGTTTATTATGTGAGTTAAGTTACAATTTTTAGTGAGATTATGGTTTTTTTGTGATTTAAAGGGTATTTTAAAATGTATAAATAAATTCATCTCTTTAAAGTCACCAAAGTATAAATTTCATAACTCGAACTTGTGATTCCAACAAATTTCTATCCAATTTCAAAAGGAATTAATTAAAACATAACTTAGAAATCAAAATATAGAAGACTTAGAACACTACTTTTATAATGCACTGTTAGATTTAATTTATTAATGGGTGATTTTTATAGCCTTAGCTTTGAGTAGACTTTTTATGATAGACATGTCTATTTTGGAATAAAACTTCTAGAACATTAATTTAATTATTAATAGCTATTAGACAGAATATAGGGATTTAACATATATAAAATATTTTAGAATTTTAATTTAATTATTGATAACTATTAAGTAGATGATAGAGATTTAACTTCTATGGAATATTCTAGAATTCTTTTAGGGTGTACACATATTAAATGCTAAGATTTATTTTCAAAGTGGTTATATCTTTTTTCTTTTCTAATTAAATTGATCAATTAAAAAGAATGTGATAGGAACAAGTGTCACGTGAAATGAGTTATGGTTTGTTGGGCATTTGGTATTGATAAGCCATGGTATTGGTCTATGGTGGTGTAACAAAGCCTATTTACAGATTAAAATAAAGTCAGAATGAATCTCTATGATTAAGAATCATGTTATTCCTAAATGGACATAGAAACCCATTGGAATTTGAACCTCAAACTTTATCATACATAACACTTCATTTTAACACTTCATTTTAAAGACAATTGTCAATTAAACTACTCCAAGATATAATGTTTTTATTGTTAATAATATTTATCATTTTAAATAATTTAATTATTTTTTATAATTTTTAAAATTTTAACAAAGTTTAGATGTAGGTATGAATGACAAAATAAGGTTTTTTAATAATTATTAAGAATTAATGCGGCTACTTGTAAATACTTCATATATAATGATTAAAATTTTGTCGTGACAAATTTATTTATGGAAGTGATTAATTTAATTAAGGATGATATCATTTATCTGTGAATATTTTAAATATGATAATGACATTGATGAGTGATTAAAAAGAAATTGGAAAAACAGTTTTGGTATGGAGTCACATATAAAATAATTCACAACAATTTGTATATTGTTATTCAAAACCATATATATATATAATGTTTATGAAATCCAACCAATGATATATAACATCCAATAAATTCTAAACAAAATAGAATATTTGTTAAAAAATATCTTGACAACTCAACAAACCAAACGTACTTACTATAATAAGTATTATTTCCAATACAATTTATACGTGAGTATTCATTAATTCAAGAATTCAAGCAAGCGTAACATCAACAAGGCCATGAGTTGAGATGGCGAGAGATGGCGAGAGTTGTCATTTATCAAACCTTTTAGCGACGTTTCATTGTGTTTAATGAAATGCCCAACGTGTTTCATTATGTGTTTAATGAAATTTTGTTCCACAGTTTCATTTCGATGACCAGAATAATTTTGTCTATAAAAGAGACGTTGTAAGATGATTTACAATGTTAAGTTGGGTTATTGTAAGATGGTTCACGATTTTAAATTTTCACATATCCAAAATCCCTCAATAAATTAAAAAACGAAAACAAAAACTCTCCGCGAACGTTGACTTCATCCACATTAACTTGATGGACCCCATATAGAATTTTTTTGGCACATTGCGTAGAATTTTATCTCTAAAAGAGTGGAGTGGCCTTCACCATTGTAAGATGATTTACTATTTTAAGTTGGGTTACTCACAATCTTTGAGACTTGTTGGATACAGTCTTTTTCATTCACGTCCCAGCAACGCAACGCAGCGCAGATTCCATGGGCAACTTATCTAAATTATTTCGCTATATTCTCAAGTTTCCTGATAATAATATTATATTATATTAAGATCCACTGGGACTAACTAAATAGCCTAATCAGTCAGTGTAATTGCTAGGGAAATTTCTTGTTTAATTAGAATCCGAATCTTTCCCATGTCAGGATGAGCATGGATTTGGATCACAATCGTAGCTTCGAGTTCTTAACAAAAATAAGTATCTGTGGTCCCATTCAAAAACCACATGCCTTGTCGATAGACTCTCAGAATATAAAATAAACAAATAATTGAAGTTGGCTTTAGCCCGCAGCGGCGCATCGGCTATAAGTACAAGGTCGCCCAGAATTCAGTTCACGATTAATACTCTTTCCTCACAGAATTCATTCCATCCATCCGTTCAGGACTTTTTGATACCCCTATCACATTCATTAAATTTCGTCCGTTTCTGCCTTGATTGTTACATTCAATCAACTAGCGTCTTTAATTCCTTAGTAATGGCCGAACTGTCCAGATTCTCTAGTTGTCGTGGGGTTTCTTTCGAAATCCATCCGAATAGGACCAACTTTTTGTCTCATTCTACAAATATTGAAGATGGCAACTCAGCTGTAGCCGCCGCTCCTCCCTCGCGGGCTTCGTACTCGTGGCGCCGTCTCTCCACGCTTTCTGTTTCAAAATTGGCTCCTGTACTATCATCCCGCTTCAATTCAGAAAGAACCTACAGCCGTTCCAGCAGCCATTTCTGTGATGTAGATGAGAGGGACGACGAGGAAGAGGAGGAGGCATATGAAGATCTCCCTGACATAGAGGATCCGGCACAGCTACCTAGCAGTTCGAGTCGCTTGAACAACGGCAGCTTGAGTCAGTCCAAGAAAGAGGCAGCAGCTAAACCTGGATCGAAGAAATCGCGGCTGTCAGTGATATTGTTAGATCAAGGGCTCTTTACTGTCTATAAGCGCCTCTTCGCTTTCTGTTTCACTGTGAATTTACTTGGGTTGGCTGCAGCCGCCACTGGCCACTTTCCCTATGCTAAAGACAAAGCTGCTCTCTTCTCCGTTGGGAACATTCTCGCCTCGGTGCTCTGCCGAAGCGAGGCTTTTCTTCGATGCGTTTTCTGGATCACAGTGAAGCTGCTAGGCAGGTGGTCATGGGTTCCACTTCTGGTAAAGACCGCCGCTACCTCGTTTCTCCAGAGCGTGGGAGGAATTCACAGCGGATGCGGTGTTTCGTCGATATTGTGGCTCATTTACTCCTTGCACCAAACACTCTCCCACCGTGAGAGCAGTGCCGATGAAATTATAGGAGTCGCAAGCGCCATCCTGGGACTCCTTATCATAAGCCCACTCGCAGCATTTCCTGTAGTGCGTCACCTGCATCACAATGTCTTCGAAAACTTTCACCGCTTTGCCGGCTGGGCTGCGCTTGCTTTGCTCTGGGCCTTCGTTATCCTCACTGCAAGCTACAATCCAGTGGACAAATCCTATGACGTTCGCGGTTCGAGTCTGGTGAAGAAGCAGGAATTCTGGTTCACTCTACTCATAACGTTGGCTATAATCTTCCCATGGTTGTTCGTGAGAAGAGTTCCGGTGAAAGTGTCGGCACCTTCGAATCACGCGAGCCTAATCAAGTTCCAAGGCGGAATAGAATCAGGCATCCTGGGCAGAATCAGCCGATCGCCTCTATCAGATTGGCATGCGTTTGGGATTATATCGGACGGGAAGGAGGAGCACATGATGTTGGCCGGCGCCGTTGGGGACTTCACCAGACGACTCGTATCGGAGCCTCCCGCACACTTGTGGGTCCGTAGCCTTCACTTTGCAGGGTTGCCTTATCTGATAAACATGTATAAAAGGGTGGTGGTTGTGGCAACGGGTTCGGGCATCTGCGTTTTCCTCTCCTTTATGCTGCAGCCTAACCCTGCCGATGTATACGTCATCTGGGTGGCGAAAGGGATTGAAGAGAATTTCGGGGAGGAGATTGTGAGAAAGATAAAAGAGTTACCCTGCGGAGAAGATGGTGATCCACGACACAGCTGTGTTTGGTCGGCCAAACGTTTCGGAGATGACAGTGGAAGCAGTGCGAAGGTGGGGAGGCGAAGTGGTGATCGTGACGAGTAATCCGAGCGGAAGCAGGGATGTGGTCAACGGATGCAAAGGTGCGGGCATTCCAGCGTTTGGCCCAATCTGGGACTCTTAGAAGATTCATTTTTCCTTTGTGTTAAAACTTGCATGTCATTCAATTCAACATTAGAATCCTCCCAGCATAATAAACCGTAGGTAAAAGCTACCTTGTATAGGACGTTACAAGGCTTCATTGGCATCTAAAAGGCGGTTGGCTTTGTAAGCCGTCCAATGTTATACTTTTAAGTGTAATGCATTTGAATTGTTTTATCCGATATTTGATGTTTGTTGTTGCCGCCATGAGACTTGAGCAGCCAATTTGGAAAGGATGAGAGTCCATCGCAAAGGCGGATCAAAATTTACAAGGTGGCTTATGTTTTATTGATAAAAGTTAGAATTAATTTACAATCATTTAATTTATTAATATTTAATTAAATAATTAGAAAACTAATTTATAGTATTTAATTAAATAATTAAAAAAAATAAACATATTTTTATTTTTAATCAATTATATTTATTAATTATTAATTATTATTATTTATTTATTTTATTTTTGTTTTCAAATTTAGAATAATAGTTATATAGTGGCATGTCACTGTATTTTAACATATATATGTTTTTAAAATACAACAGTCACGTGGTGGCAATGTCACTACCATTGTTTTTTATTCGTTACCATCACAATTCTCAGTTATTATTATTTTTTATAATTAAATTTAAAAGTTTTAAAAATTTTACTTTATTAAATGGTTTTCCATTTTTAAAATAACAATTATTATTGAATATTCAATTTTTTAATTAAATAGTGTTTTATGCAGCAATACAAATCACGATTACAATTACAAAAATAAAATTCAATTGAAATTTCAACTTATACTAAAGATTTGAATAACAAGTCAATCTGGAAAATACTTTGCAGCTGAAAATAATAAAACCCAAAAAAAAATACATTGAACAAAAACCCAAATCCAAAGCAATAGAAATGCATAATTCACAAAATCCCCTACTATAATGCCTAAAAACCATCTTATAGTTAGTGGTCCCACCCTTTTTAAAAAAATAATACTTTTCATTATGATGAATTTAATATAAAATATTATATAAAACAAATCTAAATAATCATTGAAAAGGAAAACAATTTTATTTAATATTTTCAATTAATTTAATAAATTAGCTATAAATGATAAGAGGATGAAATTTAAAATCTATTTATACATAAAAGATAATACAAATTACGTCATCTTCATTGAAATACTTTAATCTCAAATATTTAAATACACGTATTTTCATTACTTTTACTTGATCTTGATATCAAATTAAAATAAAAGTGAAAGAAAAACTCACATGCATGGGACGGGGTAATAAAATAAATATTCTATTTGGTTATTTTCTATTCATGATATTGACTATAGTTATTTATTTTTATTTTATTTTAAATGGTTAATTGTTAATATTACTAGTACAATTATATATTTTATTTTACATGGTTAAAATTAACTTTTTTTTTTTTTTGTAACCTGGGGAGTTACTATTCTCTATTATCAAAAAAGAAAGGGAGTTATAGTCTTAAGATGATCTCAACCTGCCCTGTAGGGAACCAGGCTTATTGACCATCTATAGTTTTTGATTGCTGACCAAACATAGAAGGTTTTTATCCTGTCTTTCCAAGCTTTGAACATAGTCATCTGAAAACTAATTACATTAACAGCTATCTGCCAATAAGTCCTATCATACTTCCTATGCAATTCTAAGGAAAAACTAAGAAATTGCATTTCTATCTAAATCAAAGAAAACCTGTCAATCTTCATTGGGTCTCGGCTTCTGCTGCTGGTCCTTTTCCTGCTTGACCACTAGGCCATTCGCCTCGAGCTGCTTCTGGAGGTCCTCCAACCGCTTATCTTACATGAGCAAGGTGACCAAGATGTTCCTCATTTCTTTCTTCAGGTTGGGGATGCCTTGAGACAGTTCAGCCATCTCCAAGGCAATCTGTTCCATGGCCTTGGCCATGAGTCTCTTCATGACCGAGTAGAGATGCAGGGATTGCTTATACAAGGTCATTCTGCCTCTTGTATGGCCTGGGTCTGGCATAAGATCCATCCAGTCTTCCATTTCTTCCTCTGATTGTGCTTGGATGGCTTCCTCCTCCCAATGCTCTATTATTCTTCGAATTTTCGGGTTGGTACGTCCATTGTAAGCCCTTTCTGCAGCTCTGACTCTGGTTTCAATGGTTCTTCTCCCCTGTCCTCCTTTTGCGCCCGCACTTGTCCCCCCTTCTTCTACTGATCCTTCTCGGCATCGTCTGCCCCTCCTGCTTCTCCCTTCTCCAATCCCCCGTCTTCTTTGCTATCCTCGACTACGGCGACCTCGCCCGCGTCCCCGCCTACCTGTCCCGGGCTCAGGTCCCTCTTCCCGTTCCTCCTCGGCTTCCTTCCGTCCCCTTTTTGCGTTCATGTTGCCGATACCCTGTCTGGTTTGTCCACGTTCTTCACTACCTGCCACTGCCCTTCCCGCATCCTCTTCCTGAGCTTCACTGTCATCCTCGGAGACTTCAAACACTGGAAAATAAAACTGCTCGGGTTCCGCCTCCAGTTTCCCTTTTCCCTTTACGTCCGGGCCTGCTCTATTCTGGTGTCCATCCCCTGCATTGCTTCGAAGCAATCTCCCCGTCGTCCTGCTTCCCTCCGCAACCATTTTCTTCCTGTTTTTAGAGCCCGAATTGTGCTCCCCAGGTTCATCCGGTCTGCTTTCCGGTCTGGCTTTACTCCTGTCTGCAACTCGACACTGCTTCCCTCTCTCTGCGACTTCCTTGCATGCGTTATCTCTCAGCCTTCTCCGCCACCCTGTTTCCTTAATATCCCCCTTCCTTATGGCCTTCGTCTCCACTCCTCTGCACACTCTATTGTCCCCTATCCTCTCATCATCAATTCCCTGGCCTTCGTCTGACAATTCGACGGTGCCACCGTCATTCCACGTCCCCCTGTTGTCCTTTCTCACCTGATCACGATCCGACCCACCGCTGCTGCCCCCAATTGCCATCATACTCCAAAACCTGGCGGCGCTGTCCGTCCTTGCACCCCTCCGCGTTCTCATAACTCCATCTGCCCATCTCCTCAACCCGATCGGGTGGGTTAAAATTAAAAAATTCATAACAATAATTATATTTTATTTTTATTTTTTAAATTATTTTTAGTTAAATTTATATACATTTAAAAAAGATATAGAATAAAATTCTCAATAATAGAGATTTATATTCATTTTATCATAGAAATTTTTAATTTGGAAATAGGTTTTTTTTTCAATACCATGGTTTATTAATAAGACATGCTCAAAAAACTATAATTCATTCTATATAATACTTGTTTTTTATGACATTTAAAAGAAAAAAACATAATTATTTTGAAAATAAATTTGAGCCATTAATTTGTGATGATGATGATGATGATGGTTAACGTCCGCTGAGACCAAATAATGATCTATCGGACCTAAAAAGACAAATTATTT
>APFE031367274.1:19862-39532 GCA_000404065.3 Pinus taeda
AAAAAAAAAACCGACAAAAAAAAGACCTTAGGGTGGTAGGAGCCGATTCTCAGAATCGGCCCTTGCCACCCGAGGGCCTGTTGGGCTTTCAGAGTGGGCGGGGAGCGAGCTGCACACAACTCCCTTCCTGCCCACCCCCGTGGCCTAGCCTGCCTAGGGGTGGCAGGGGCCAACTATGCAGCTCCCTCCCCGCCCACCCCTGAGTTGGCTGTGTCACGAGGGTGAGTGGGGAGGCAGTTGCTTGTAACTCCCTCGTCGCCCACCCCCACAGCCCAGCCGTCCTAAGGCTAGCAAGGGTTGACTACAGAGTTGGTCCTTGCCACCCCAAGGGCCTTTTTTCTCTCCTTTTTTCTTATAATATAATATTTTATTATTTTATTTTTTAATGTTTTTTTTTAAATGATTATATTATAATTTTTCATTTTAATATTTTTTTTTTAATAATTTTTTTATTAATGTCAATTTTATTAATATTATTTTTTTTTTATTTTTTTTCCATTTTATATAAATTTTTTTAGTTCATTAGATTTGGTTGTATAATTTCTTTTTTTTTTGTAGCTGAGTGGATCTCCATTTACCATGTACCATTAGCTACCCCTCAACGAGAAGGTAGCCCAAGATTTGAACCAAGACTTCCGGTTCGGTGAGGACTTGCATTCACGACCATGGACCGCTGAGCTACCCCATTGACATTTTTTGTTATAAGTTCAAAAACATTTTTTTTTTTTCTAAATTGTGTTTATTTAAATGTTATTCATGTTTAGTTTTATTTTTTTTATTTTTGGTTTAAATTTTAAATTTTACCACTAAATTTTTATTTTATTTTTTACATTTATAGTTCGTTTCTTCTTATTTATATATATTTTTATTTGGTTTGTTTTTTCATGTTTTTTGTTTTTTGTTTATATTTATACTTTTATTATTCTATATTTGTGTTTTTATTTTTTTTTCAATATCTTGGAAAATTTTCTTTTGTATGATGTTTGGTGTTTTTTTTAGCTTTTGTTTTTACCAAGTTTTAATTTTGTTTTTTTAGATTTGAATTTTTTGTCAGTTTTATTTTATTTTTTAATTTTAGTATTAACATGAAAATCACCAACAATTAAAAAAAATATATCTACACTTAACACATAGAAAATTTAAAGTGTAAAAAATAAGTCCTCTAAACAAAAAGGGTTGATATTGCATTGACACTTTTCAAAATCAAGATGTAAATCACTAACAAAAAAAATTCATACTAGATACATAAAAAAATTTAAAGAGTCAAAAACAAGTCCTCTAATAAAATTTGTGTTGATGCTGCAATAACAATTTTCAAAATCAGCATGAAAATCACTAACAAATTTCTTTTTTCATACTAGATACATAAAAAAAAATTAAGTCTCAAATATAAACCCTCTAAAAAAATTTATGTTGATGTTGCATCAACACTTTTCAAAATCAGCATGAAAATCACTAACATTTAAAAATAATGTTCATACTTTATACATAAGAAAATTTAAAGTGCCAAAAATATGCTAAAAAAATATTTATGCTGAATCACCAATTTTCAAAGTCAAGTGATTTTTTGCTACCTCAAAAAAACGGGTACTAGGTCATTTTCTAGTTTGATTGGTAACTATGTTTTTCAAGAAGAATAACCTGAATAACATGGAAAATATAATGTGCCATTCTTTTAGGAAATTAACAAATTAATCATTCCTTTCTTTATATGCACATTCATATTTTTCTTCAAATAGTTTGTTATAAAATTAATTCTTAGTGCATGTGAATATATATAAACATATATATTGCAACAAAAGTAGACACCCGCATTTTTCCTCATTCATTATTGCGCACACACACACACACACACACACACACATATTCCAAGAGAGCTATGTGATCTATGTACAAAAATACATGTTTCTTTTTTTTTCCATGATGGAACTAACACAAAAGAAATCTTCAAGTTGCATATAAACTTGTTTTCACTTTTAAGAAAATCATATTAATTTCTACTATTTTATGCACGAGATGCATTTTTGTTTAAGGAGCATGATCACTTATCTTGGAAGTCAACTGATATAGGAGAAAAACGAATAGTATCTATTTCCTTCAAAAGAAGCATCCTTGGAAACTCCCTCAACTTCATCACAACCTTTCTAATAAAGCTCCAATACAACTGTTGTAATGTGTAGGAAAGAAATTGCGAAAGAAGTCGCTTGTGATGTGAGTGTCAATATTTAAATTGATCCAATTTTCCCATGTTGTGAGCCCTTTTCATACACAACCATGGGATCTATGTCCTAAACAATACAACCCTATTCTTGCATGAAGTTCCATCCTCTGCATTTGAACATTGCCTCCCTTCCACGCAGTGCCACTAATCTATGTGGAGTCCAGCTGAGGAACAACTTCCTTTTGTCCCTTGTTACAATGTCCACCAGAAACAAAGCTTCATAAAACAAGACAAAAACTCCATATTCCTCAACGGCTGAACATATTCTCCAAGACCTCTAAAAAATGATTCCCCCCACCCCCCCCCCCCCCCCCCCCCTCCAAGCCTCAATTCATGTGAGATAAAAAAATATAAAAGGGAAATTTCCAAGAAGTATTTTAACTTTTTCTTCTTGATTTTCCATATGATAGTAACCGTTTTCAAAGGTAAAAGATTGATACGCGTATTCTCCTTATCAAGATCACCCATTCATGTAAAGAAAATGGTTAGTTTCCAATAGTTTCACCATAGCAAACCCTAACTACCTCATGGTATCGCAAATCGAGAATTTATTTCATGTTAATAATTAGTTATGAAGCATACACTTGCTGGGGATATTACAGATTCCATCAAAGAGAGAGAGACTCGAATTATTTCTAGATCTAGGGATCTGGCCAAGATTTGAGGCATTCTAAGGACTCAAATTTGTTCTCCTTTCGGGGACTTTTCCCAAATCATCTTGCTCTTTCTAAGAAGGGTGTTATTAAGGCAATTCCTTGTTGTTCATCGATAAATCACTAATAAGTTATTCATATTCATCATAATCAGCATCTAAAGGGGACATGTTCATAATCTAGAGACTACTTCCAAACACCATCAGGATAATAAATATCTATAGAGGTTGGAAGGGGTTGACAGATATTCATATAAACACAAATATGAGCATATGATTTGTATCTCTCTGTCTTAGTAGCCTCCCATACCTTGACAAAGCTTTCGACATCTTCAACGGTTTCCTCCTCCCAATATTCCTTAATAAGAGAAAAGAGTCATATCCACACTGAGGTAGCAAAGGAGTCTTTCTTCTTTGAGTTATGCTACTCCTCCCAAAATCACATGAAGAGCCCTGCATTGTTAAAAAAAATGGCCCTCTTTCAAAACACTCAATTTGTTTTCCAAGCTGGAGAAAATCACTGTCAAGAATCCTTTTGCCCTGGTTCCAATTCTATTTGACTCTAGAGGCTCCATTTATTTCAAATCCATTGTATTAGAGGCTTCCCATAAGGCCATAATCCGAATATTTGTAGATCAAAGCATGATTATGCCTATCTTGGATATATTCTCTGATCTTGCTAGCTTTAACCTCATATATTGGATTTTGCACCACTTTTAGTAAGAAATTGTCAAACTGCACTCAATGAAGGTTTTGTTGCGAAACCAAAAACCTCCCTTTACCCCACTGCTCTATAAAAATGATGTTGAAGATGAGAAAATTAAAAAAAATACTAGTAAATCCAATATCTTTTTTTTTCTAAGTTAGGTTAATCTATTAATATATAACAAAAATGTACAGAGAGGACCAAGCCTCAGCGGAGTTTAACATAGTGTTTCAGAATATATCTGGACTGCCCCAACATTGGGGAAACTAGTCCGCAAAGACGAAAAAACCAGATGGTATATCAGTCCTTAAGACCGGAAACAACAAAAACCAGTGAAGTTTTACCATGACAAAAAGATCCAGACAGATTCCAGTAGAACTAACATAACAAAAATGACCAGACAAAAGACACTTGGCAGCCACGTCAGATCAGTTGAATTTGTCCGGGATGGGTTCCTCAATAATTGGACATGCCCAGTCATCCTCCTCCTTCGTCGACGCCCTGCCGTGTGGCCCATTTGTTGGATGGACGTCGCCATGTCTGCCAACCGCCACCTTCGGAGCTAACTCTTAATGTCCGGTTCCACCTGGGGAGTGCATGGCTGCAGAGCTACCACCCTCAGCATGCTGACCGCCACCAATGTTCTTGCCATGCAGAGTAAAATTACCTTTGTCCAACAAGTTGTTTCCTGTGTCTCGACCATTTCCGCGTCTGGGAGCCTCCTCTTGCCGCAAGTCAGAATTTTCTGCCTGAGTAGCTCAATGCTCCATGTCTTCAGTGAAAAGGATGGAGATTGTAGTAGTAATTACTGGCCTGTTCAGGGTGCTACAAAATCTAAATTGGGTAAATTGGGGAGCGGGATGAGGGGGCAAAGGAAAACTAGCAGAGTGAATTGCAAAATCTCTGTGATTTGCACTAGAAGACCGAGCATGAACCCGTCCACTTCGAGTACTGGGATATCTGCCCGAACCATATCTTTGGGGATGATATATTTCAGGGGAAGGAGAGGAGGCAACAGGCTCAGGATTCGGCTCAGTCTGAGGGCGGGAACTACCTCCCCGAGTTCCTCCTCTCTGACTTCTCATGCGATGTCACACCATATCGGAATTTCTAGCTGAGTGATCAGAGGGAGAGATGACAGAGGGATTGAGAAGGGGAGCAGGGTCAGGCTAAGCGATGGTTAGATGGCAGAAACTGGAATGGGAATGGTGATGCCCATTTCCAAAATCGACACAACAAACTAACCAGCAGTGATGCCCAGTAACTGTGCGGGAGCTGGGTTCAGAAGCTTGAAGGGGGCAGTTACAGTGGAGCAGGGGAGAATGAGAGACAATGAGCCGAGGGGAATCCATGTCTGAGCAGTTAATAACTCTTTCTTGTTCGAGCCTGCATTAAATGCTGCTTGTGGTCTGTCAAGAGATCGGCTCAGGGTGGTATGGGGAGAGGCGCCATCAGCCAAGTGGCCCATCCTCTCATCACCATTCTTCATATTTTCCATAAATTCACTGAATGTCACCCGCATTCGGGTGCTCTCCTGCTTCCAGTGCCTTCTCTTTCTTTACTAATTCATTGAATTCCTTTATCTGGGCCTCCGTGGCTACAGTGGATAGCGAATTTGCATTCAGAGTAGTGCTACTCTCCACACCTATGTTGGCAAGAAGGTCAGCCACCTTATTACCTTCCTGGCGAATATGTTTGAAATTGACTACTTTGTGGGTCTTGAGCCAAACCTCAATAAGTTCCAGTCTTTCCGCTAGTCTCCAACAGTTGCCCACTTTGTTTGAGGGAGACCCCTGTAGAATTTTATTCACCATATTTATTAGGATTTGAGAGTCACCTTCAATCATGAGTGGGAAGAAACCATGCGTATGAGCTAGAAGGAGCCCTTGCCATAACCCTTCAAGTTCTATTGAGTTATTTGTATCCCATCCATTTGAGCCTATGAATGTTAGAAGGGGAGTGCCTTTATGATCTCTGAAAATTCCCCCAAACCCTGCTTTGCCTAGATTGCCTTTCGAGGCCCCATCGAAGTTCAGTTGGATCACATGCTCGGATGAAGGAAACCATTTATCTGATATTGTACTTTTTGCTGCAGATTTAACGGGGATCTTCAATTCTTGATTCCATTTTCGAATCCAGTTGTCTGAGATATTCTTTTCCTGTGGTAGGGAGGGAAGGTCGTCATCTTGCCAAGTTTGAAGTATTAGAGTTTCCTTGAGGTTTTGGCAGACAGTGTTCCAAAGGGTTTCCAAAGGTGAAGATTGATCCTTGAAGATACGTTTGTTCATCTCTTTCCATATAGTCCACATGAGAAGGCTTGGGATGAGCTTCAATCAGGAGTTTAGTACCTTATTCTTATATGGATTTCTTGCCCAATTGCATACAATGGTGGGAATGTCTTCTTTAATTTTGATGTCCCTTTGGCATCGAAAACTCTTTTTCCTAGAGCTTGTGAGCCAGTGAACAAGTATTCATGAGGTGCAAGGTGGTTTAGTAAATCCAATATTATTATAAACTCCTTAATCAATTTGATAAAAAGAGGAGGCGTGGCCCTTTTCACTAAGTATGGACACCTAAGTAGCAAAAACCAAAAACTATAACATCATAGAGAAGCTTGAATCTGAAAAATTGGAATTCATTTAATTATAACCATTATTCATTTAAAAGAAAGACTCGTTTATAAAATAAAATAAAAATAATACAACTGCACTTAAAAATAATGGTACGACTTATCCACTTAAATAAAAATATATAGTTAAGACATCTCGTGGTGAATCATAAGATATTAGGAGGAACGGATTTCCACTCAACATTGTTGGTTGTGTAAGCACTTCTCTTTTTTCAAGGTAAATGGATGGAATTGTTTTGTTCTTTTTCTACTTCTGGTTGGTTTTGGATCGATGTACCGTGGTTTTTAAGTTGCGTTAAGCATTAAGGAAGTTAAGGGTTAAGATTGAAGATTGAGGTTAATAAATAGGAAAAATAATTTTACAATTTTTAATTAAATTAAAAATAAAAATAAAATAAATAAATTTAATGATTTAATTATTTTTTTTAATAGGAGTGGCGTATTCACACACTTTTTAACTTTGAGCTAATTTATATCCTAAAACATTAATATGTTTATAGTTGAGTCTCATATTATATTCTCAAACCTCATCCTCGTAAACAAGTTAATTGATTGGTTTAATAATTTTTTATTTATTTATATTGAATATCAATCTAAACGAAAATGCATGGTTCAATTTTATTTGAATTCATTAACTTAATTTATTAAATATAAATGGATAAAAATAAAAAAATAAAAATGCATAAAAATTTTATTAATTTTTAAAATATGGAAAATTCAAAATTAATTTTAAAATTATTGTAATTAATTTTAATTAAATAATAAATCACCACGTTTAAAAGGATATAAATATTTATGAATGAGAATTTTATTTGACTAGCTTAAATTGAATTAAGGAAAAAGGTTCCAAGGGTAAAGGAAGGAAAATGAGCAATTATTAGAAAGAGGAAAATTATTATTAGGGATAGATATTAAAAGGAAAATAAGAGATAGGAATTTGGAAATTTTTGGATTTTTTTGAAATTGTATCTAGAGTGAAATTGATATTTTATTTTTAGTTGAAATTGAGGAGCATGATGAGTCTAAGGTCTCTCACATAGATGGGTTCATTTTATGGTTATCTTGGAACAAGAAACGCTCTCGCAGCGAGATTGGAGGAACAACTTGTTATTGAAAAAGAGTATTTCTCTTGAGACTCAGTTTCATGAGATAGACCCCCCTAATCGGCACATTTGGATCAAAATGTCACATAGATGGATTCATTTTATGGTCATCTCGGAACAAGAAATGCTCTTGCAGTGGAATTGGAAGAACAACTTGTTATTTAAAAAGAGTATTTCTATTGAGACTCGGTTTCATAAGATAGACCCCCCTAATAGGCACATTTGGATCAAAATATCTAACATTAACGCTAAGAGGATTTTTATCCTAATTTTTTTATTTCATGTCTGTCAACTCTTCCTTTTATTAAAAAAAGGTATCTAGATAAGAATTTTCCTTATAATACCTTAGAGAAGAATACTCATAGTTTAAGGAATGAAGGCAATTCCATCTTGTTAGGAGACTTTAATGGTAGAAATGTATATAACCAAGCTATTCTTCTAAGTAATTATCTAAGCCCTAGTCTTCTCTAGCTAGATGAGGACCTTTATTTAGCTCCTATATTCATAAAAAAATCTGAAAACCTAACTAAGAATTTATTTGGTACCATGTTAATCAAACTTTTTAGTTCTCAAGACCTTACTATTTGCAATGGTGTAATCAAGTGGCCAAACTCCAACCAAATGACTTGAATTCATAGACTTGGAAGTAACGTTGTGGACTATGTGATATTGGATATCATTTTTCCAAACAGATTGTAAACTTTGACTTCTTAAATGGCCAGGGGCCTAATTTTGATCATAGACCTTTAATCTTAACTATAAACTTCTTAACTATAATTTTTTCCATGCAAAACAAGGACACCATGAGAGTCAAAGCCAATTGCTTTTTGACAAGAGTAAAATGATTTTTTTTACAATATTTAAATATGGATTTACATATATTAAACTATGATAATAACATTGAAAACCTCTACCATAATTTTACTACTGCTCTCTCTACTACCATTAGCAAGTTTCCTACCATGATGTCATATAAAAAAATACTAGAACTACCAATGCCCCTTATACAGGGTGATATATTTTCTTCTTTGGAAGATATTGTGTTTAAGGTTAAGAAGCTTTCTAAGTATAATTTAGTTATTTTTGTTTGGAAGATATTGAGTTTGAGGTTAAGAATCTTTCTAAGGATAATTTAGTTAAGTTGAATGCTTGCATGCTAAAAATTTTAGAATGGAAGAATCTATACAATTACACATATTGTTTATTCCCTTATTTTTTTTTAATACATTATTAGTCTACCTGTACAAGTATTTTTTTCAAATTACATAAAAATATATTTCAAACCATAATCTATGTGGGGCTCTTATATTGATTCTTTATTCTCCTTTCTCTATTATATTGGTACTGATGCTCACTAAGTTAACAAGTAATGGTGGAGCATAATTACATTTAATAGTATACTTGGAATTGAGAAGAGTTTATTGAGGATGGAAAAGGATTCAAGTGTAAGTTTATTTGTAGGTTTAATGAAGGTGCTACTCTAAATATAATATTATGAATGATAAATTTTATTTTCAAATATTCCTTTTTTCCTTTGTCTTTTCTTTTGCATGTTTTTTTTCTTCCAATTTTGGATTGTTGCTTAAAATATCCTAGGTCTATTTCTCTACTTGTTGCATGGTCAGTTGTATTTTTGTAGCATTTTCCCTATGAAGTTTAATATGCTTGAGTACCTTTTTTCCCTACTGGATACTGTTAAGTGTGAAGCCAAATTCATGCAGGATTCTAGATCCTTCTACGCTGCCATTAGCTTCTAGATCTCCATCTAAATCACATGCAGGATTCTAAATCCTTCTTCAGCCTCTATAAATTTGTAATTTCTCTGGCCAAGGAAGGCAAGCCAAGGTCCATGCCTATTACGTAATGCTAAGTGATTTCTGTTCTCCAATGATTGTTTTCTTTTCTCCAGTGATTGTTTTATCTATTCCGCTGTTTCTGATTGAGTAATCTTGTTGTTTCTCCATTTGTCTATCTCTAAAATTATTCTTTGCTATTGTTGTCTAAGTCTCTAAGTATAAATTTTTTGTGTGTGACGTATGCTCTGAACTATCAACTGGTATCAGAGCTAGGGTCGAATATCCACTGTGCAAGCTGCTTAGTGTCTTCGCCTTACTCTGGCAGCACTCGTTAAAACATTCGTTGTTACCTCCAGAGCTGTTGAAGGATCTGTCCATGAAATAACTGAGGAACATTGCAACTAAAAGACAGTTGCCGCAAGAAAAACAAGGTCGTGGACCTATGTTGAAACGTGTTGCTGGAGTTTGAAACGTGGTGGAGTTCCGTAGAGATTGGAGTTGAAACATGGTGTTCGTAAGTTTTTTTTGCATCAAGCTTGCACCTATACATCAAGTCTTTTCTCAAACCAACATATGTCTGTGTGAAATGTGAAAAGGTTAAAACATTATATATCTTTTTTATATTTATTATGAAACATATATAATTATGTGTTGGAATTTTGAAAACGGTATTTTAAAAGGAGGAAGGTCATTATTACTGAATTTTAAAGAGTAATAATTAAAGTTTTATTTTTAAGTGGAGTTTTTGTGTTTTGGGGCGTGAATTTGATTGAAAATGGAGACATCAGTTATAGATATGGAGAATTTGAGCGGGGCTAATTTTGCCCTATGGAAATCACAAATGGAGGAGATATTGATTTTAAAGGATCAGTATTTGCCGATTGAGGGCACAACAAAGAAACCCTCATCGATGACAAATGAAGAGTGGAATAAGCTAGATAGAAAGGTGATTGCAACAATTTGCCAATATTTAGCAAAGAATGTTTATTTCAATGTGTCCGGAGAAAAGACAACAAAAGGATTATGGAAGAAGCTCCATGATCTATATGAGAAGAACACGACATCAAACCAAGTGTTCTTGATGAAGAAGCTTTATAATCTCTAAATGAAGGAGGGTGCTTCAGTTGTTGAGCACTTGAATGCATTTAATATTATTACTAATCAGCTTGCCTTTGTTAAAATCATTTTAGATGATAAAATTAGAGCCGTTTTACTAAACTGTTCTATGCCAGACAGTTGGGAAAATTTAATTGTAGCTATGAGCACTTCAGCAACTACAGGGAACCTGAAGTTTGATGATGTCAGCAGTAGTTTAATGAATGAGGAGATGCGATGCAAGTCGATTGCGGAAAACCAGGGAGGAGAGGCTCTAGCTCTAGATGATCGTGGTAGGAGAATGGATCAAGGCCGGCAAGGGCGATCAAGATCGAGAGGCTGATCAAAATAAAGGAGAGGCAGGATCATCTGCTTTCATTGTGGCAAACGTGGGCACATGAAGAAAGAATGTCGATTCTAGAAGAAAGGACAAAAGGATCAGAGGCCGTCCAGTACAAATCACAAGTCACCCCGCACAAATGAAGGTGAGACTACTACTGTAGCCACAGATGATGATGTGTTGTTTATTGTTTCAGTAGCTTTGACTGGATCCTTGAATTTGGGGCATCTCACAATGTAACCCCATGCAAAGATAGTTTTGTTTCATATAGTCCTGGTGATTATGGTAGAGTGAATTTGGGGAATAATCATTTTTGCATTATTGTTGGAGTGGGATATGTCTAGATCAAGATGAAAGATGGACAAGATATGTTGTTCAAACAGGTCAGGCATGTACCAGAAATGCGCATGAGTTTAATCTCTATGGGACGACTGGATGATGGAGGCTATTCCACAAGCTTTGGAAAAGGAGGCCGGAAAATTAGCAAAGGAGCATTGGTCATGGCCAAAGGACCCAAGCCAGGGACATTATACACATTGAACACACTGATAGGAAAATCAGATTTGGCTATTGTCACAAAAGAAGGAAATTCAGCAGATCCGTGGCATAAGTGTTTGGGTCACATGAGTGAGAAGGGCTTAAAAATCCTTGTTGGTAAAAATTTATTGCCAGGTTTGAAATCCTACAAAATTGATTTTTGTGAGCATTGTATATATGGTAGACAAAGAAGGGTTTCATTCCTTAGAGGTGGCCATGGAAGAAAGAAAAATGTGTTAGAATTGGTACACTCAGATGTGTTTGGGCTTGTTAACATCAAATCATTAGGAGGAGCATCATATTTTGTAACATTTATAGATGATGCATCTAGGAAGGTTTGGGCATATCCTATGAAAAGTAAAAGTGAATTGTTTGGAATATTTCAAAAATTCCATGTTGTTGTTGAAAGAGAGACTAACAAATCGTTGAAGTGTTTAAGAATATATAATGGTGGAGAATATTGATCAAATGCATTTAAGGAATATTCTAACAGGTTTGGCATAAAGCATGAGAAGACTATGCCTGGTACTCCTCAACAGAATGGTGTCATAGAAAGGATGAATCGCACCATTATGGAAAAGGTGCGAAGTATGTTGCCCAATTCCCGTTTGGAGAAGAAATTTTGGGTTGAAGCAGTCAGGACCGCTTGCTACCTCATAAATAGATCTCCAACTACAACCTTCACTGGCGGTATCCCTAAAGAAGTTTGGACTGGTAAGAATTTGAATTATTCTCACTTGAAAATCTTTGGATGTAAACCATTTGTACATATTCCCAAAGAAAATAGAACTAAGCTAGATGATAAATCTATAAAATGTATTTTTTTGGGATATGCGAATGAAGATTTTGGTTATCGTCTATGGGATCCAGTCAAACATAAAATTATTAGAAGTAGGGATGTTATATTTAATGAGTCAGAAATGTTCAAGAGGACTGTAGGTGAGTTGGAGGTCAAGAAGGTTATTGACAGGTTTGAAGAGCAGTAGGAAAATATACCACTAATACAAGAAAATGAACAACAAATTCAGGAGCATGAAGAACAACAAGTGGAAAATGATGAACAAAAAGAAGGAATCTTGCAGGAACCTTTACATGAGATTCAACCTAATAATGCACCACCACAGTTGGTTCACAAATCTTCTAGGCCTCATAAGCCTTCACAAAGGTATCCTCCTTCAAACTATATTTTGTTGATTGATGAAGGTGAGCCTAATTGTTTTCAAGACTATAAAGTTGAGCACAATGAAGAATGGAAGAAAGCAATGGAAGAAGAAATGAACTCTTTGCAGGAAAATAAAACTTGGGAGTTGGTAAACCTCCCAAAAGGTAGAAAGGCTCTACAAAACAAATGGGTTTATAGGATTAAGCATGAAGGTGAGAAAAGAAGGAGAGGTATAAAGCAAGGCTGGTGGTGAAAGGTTTTGCCCAAAAAGAAGGTATTGACTTCATTGAAATTTTCTCACCTGTTGTTAAAATGTCATCTGCTAGAGTCATTCTTGGTCTAGTTGCTGATTTAGACCTAGAATGTGAACAATTAGATGTAAAAACTACATTCCTTCATGGTGAATTGGAGGAAGAAATTTATATGGAGCAACTGGAAGGCTTCATAGAAAAAGGAAAAGAAGACCTTGTTTGCAGGTTGAAGAAGAGTCTTTATGGGTTGAAACGGGCACCTCGACAATGGTACAAGAAATTTGATTCGTTCATGTTGGAACATGGTTTTCAGAGGTTAGAAGCTGACCATTGTGTCTATATCAAGAGGTATGATCAAGGAAAGTATATCATTTTATTGTTATATGTGGATGACATGTTTATTGTTGGGCATGATAAGAATAAGATCAATAAGTTGGAGAAAGATTAGGGTAGCAAATTTGCAATGAAGGATTTGGGACCAGCACAACATATATTGGGCATGCAGATTATGCGTGACAGGAAAAACAAAAGGTTGTGGCTGTCACAAGAAAAATATATCTAGAAGGTACTTGACAGGTTTAACATGAAGGATGCCAAGCCAGTTTGTACACCCCTTGCAGCCCACTTCAAGCTGAGTATTGAATTATGTCCCAGTGATGACAAGGACAAGGAAGAGATGAGTAGGATTGCTTATGCTTCAGTAGTTGGCAGCTTGATGTATGCCATTGTATGCACACGACCAGACATTGCATATTCAGCGGGAGTAGTGAGTAGCTTCCTTGCCAATCCAGGCAAACAACATTGGCAACCAGTAAAATGGATTTTGAGGTATCTCAAGGGTACCAGTCATTATTGTTTATGTTTTGGTCATAATAAGACTGTGCTTGAAGGATTTACAGATGCAGATATGGCTGGAGATATGGACACCAGAAAGTCCACTACATGTTATTTATATACATTTGCAGGTGCAGCAGTATCTTGGGTGTCAAGGCTACAAATAATAGTAGCCCTCTCTACAACATAAATAGAGTACATAGCTGCAACAGAAGCTTGTAAAGAGATGTTGTGGATGTAGCGATTCCTAGGAGAGATAGGAATAAAACAGGACAAGTATGTGTTATATTGTGATAGTCATAGTGCCATTCACTTGGCGAAAAACCCATCATTTCATTCAAAAACCAAGCATATTGACTTAAGGTGCCATTGGATCCGGCATGTGTTGGAGGAAGAACATTTATCCTTGGAAAATATCCATACAGATAGGAACCCTGCTGATATGCTCACTAAGATTCTACCACGAAATAAACATGAGTTATGTAGAGGCATGGTAGGACTCAGTGTGACTTGATTCATATTTGGCTTCAAGTGGGAGAATGTTAAGTGTGAAGCCAAATTCATGCAGGATTCTAGATCCTTCTACATTGCCATTAGCTTCTAGATCTCCATTTAAATCACATGCAGGATTCTAGATCCTTCTTCAGCCTCTATAAATTTGTAACTTCTCTAGCCAAGGAAGGCAATCCAAGGTCTAGGCCTATTACGTAATGCTAAGTGATTTCTGTTCTCCAGTGATTGTTTTATCTATTCCGCTGTTTCTAATTGAGTAATCTTGTTGTTTCTCCATTTGTTTGTCTATGAAATTATTCTTTGCTATTGTCGTCTAAGTCTCTGAGTATAAATCTTTTGTGTGTGATGTATGCTCTGAACTATCAATAGATACCGTCAAAACTCCCATTGCTCAAGTGCACCAAGTTTTATCTCATGCACTTAAAGCATGTTCTTATTTGAGCACAACTTCTTATTCCATAGTTTTATCCATTAAATGCTAAAGTATCTCTTGAATTGAACTCTCTATAACAAATAGTTCTTGATCAAAATAATTTAGAAATTAACACTGATGATGGATCCCATTTGGGATTCGAAACGTTGGTGTAAAAATTCTCTTACTGTGGATTCTCCGATCAAAGACTCTAAAAGAGTATGGTTGACCAAATTTCTTTACAACTAAAAAATGTAAAAACATTCTTGATATCATAAAGCTCATCATATACGATCATGAAACCATATTAACTTAATGAAATCAATAATTCATAATTAAAAAAAAAATGAAAAAAAGAAAACATTAATTTCATTAACATTATATTCAAACTTTCAATACCAAACTAAAACTATTACTTTAAATGATAATAAAATAACTAATCCAAAATAAAAATAAAAACAAACTCATTACATAATTCAAACAAGAATAAAGTAGAAACAACAATTAATTCAAACAAAAATGAAGCAGAAACAACAATTACTTAGTGTAACATAAAAGATTCCACCCACCACACCATTAAACCAACAAATTTTAATAACGTGAACCTACCATCCATCTCGATTCCATGATATTTTTAGTTTTTAAATTCCATATAAACTTAACCTTTAAAAATCCTCAACGCAGAGCAATGCACTGAACAACAAAATTTATACATTTCAAAATTTATCTTAATATATAATTATAAAATTGATTTTCCTATTATCTATATAGACAAGTTAATGCTTCATACCAGACTAATAATAATAAAATTTACTTACTTTATTGTGGGAACCATTAAATGATCTAATTTTTATGCTTGCAAAAATTTGCATATAAATTATTATTTAATATCTTTAAAAGGCTGTCATTTTCTATATGAACAAACTAATACCTTTAAGCAATAAATATGTACGCCTAAAACAAGCACAAATAAACTTTACTTTATTTTGAAAGTCATCCTATTTTTTCGTACAAATTTCTATTCTTGCTCTATATATATAATTACTTTCACTAACATCTATCTCAATAGATACAATAAACTCTTATTAGTCCCTGCCTGGGACTATAAGTATTGCTCAATTGTTGACCGAGCATTAGTTTATACTTTGATCGATTTTTTTTCAGTGTTTTGGCATTTTAACCTAAGTTTAATGTTCCCAATTTTATTCAACAAACTTTTAAGCAAAATTTTTGGTTCGGAAAACAATTGAGGTCTTATTGCAGCCTTCACGTGCAAAAATATTGACACAATATCATCTTATGCTAAGTAAGCTGGTTGAAACAAAGGTTTGGCCAGTTTCGAAACTTAGTTCGGTCAATTTTATTGTAAATATAAACCCTCAAATTCTCTAATTTAATTTCATTTGATTGAAATAACCTTGTTCAATTCAATTAGCTCATATACCCCATGTAACTCAATGAAGTTTACAATAAAAATTACAGGTGAAAATATTATATATTAGCGAAGCAAATATACCCGTTCTAATTCATTAAATTACCATGGAAAATGCTTTGCTATGATATCTCTCTGAGATATGGAAGACGTCCACCTGTAACATCTTTTAATGATAGGTGAAGAATTCGAGTTGCCTCTACCTCATACACTTTGTGCTAGATATTGATCCCATAGAGACTTAGGTGAAATATTTTATGAGAGTGTTTATGATATACTAACAGTGAATTATTGACGCAATATCATCTTATCCTAAGTACGCTGGTTGAAGCAAAGTTCGAAACTTAAGTCGGTCATTACACGTCTACAGTGTGGTCCAAACTGATTGCCACGTTACTAATACACGTTCTCATCTCTTGTTCACTCTCAGAAAGCTCCACTTACAATCTAGCCTTTACACACACATTCTGCTACTTGATATTCATCATTCCCTGTGATATTCATCATTCCCTATGAATTTCAACCATGATTACCATGATTTTCTTGACAGTTTTATTGAGTTGTTTGTATTGTGGTATCAAAAAATTATGAGTTCAGTAACTGTGTTATGGTTTGCAGGGTATTAGAATAATCCACACACTTGAAGAAAAAGGTTATGGCAATGGAGAAGCCAAGAGGTAGTGTTCGGTTTGATGGTCCAAACGTGGATGTTCTGGTGGACTTGGGCCTTCCTCTTCTCAACAGGGTGGTTGATGGTTATATCAAAGTGGATGGGGTAAGTACAGGCTTCACTTTATTTTCCTTTTTCATTTTTTTTCTTCTCTTCTGATGTTTGTGTAGATGATTATGATGTTGGTTTTGGATGTGTGGTTTTTGCCCAGATTGGTGCTCTGAATGCTGCCTCTCAAGGTGCCTACAAGTTGGTTTTGCAAGGTGAGGAAGAGTTGGACATAATTTTTTTATATGAGTTTTGTATTGTGTTGTATTATTGATTAGAAATATTTTGGTTTTTGCAGAAGAAGTCAGCAAGGCTTCGTTCGAGAACATGATATAAGCTTTATTTTTGTGCTCGTAGTTTCTGTATTTTGTGTGTTCTTCCCAATAAAATCTCAAACAGGTTTGATTTCTGTAGTTTCTTTATCTTGTGTTGTGTTCTACCCAACAAAATGTCATAGACAGGTTTGATTTCTGTGATTACATTTGGAGCGCTTTCCCAGTCCCAAATTGATCCAAGTCCAAAAGTAATATGACGCAGTCCATGCGAATAAATTACTAACTCGGGTTAGATGCTTCGCTAAGTGGGGGTGGGGCATGTGGACTACATGCGACCCTTGTGTGCCGTCTTTACACGTTCTTTTATTTTTTTAATTTTATGTTTATTATTTATTTTATTTGTGTTCCTATCTGCCTGGAAAATTGCAACACCGTGTCATTCATTATAATTCTATGTTTATTATTTATTTTATTAATTTTCATTAATTTTTTAAATTTATTTCGTGTTGTTTGTCGATGGCAATGAGCAACTCCTGTGTCATTAAAAATTTTCTGATTAGAATTTTTAACTGCCCTTAAAAGCTCATGATTTCTGACTTCTCCTCACAAAACAATAAAATCTTTGATTTGGCATATATTACAGAAGGAAACTGGGAGTCCTAGAAGATGGCCATTATTTATGGAAAATTGCTCTATTCCAAGAGTTTGATTTTGAGGTTGTGGTAAAGGCGAGAAAGCTCAATGTATGACCTGATCACTTATCTCGATTGGAATATGGAGAATCAGGAGTATATGTAGATGATAAACTTCTGGATGCTTACTTGTTGAGAATTGAAGCTATTTCTGACTACCTTGCAGATATTGCATTGTTTCTCAGTATAGGTACCTTTCCTGGAGACTATTCTGCAATTCAGCCATCATGAAAGAGGTCATTTGGTTGATAATTTAAATAAATCGATATGTCATTTTTATTTTATGTGAAATACTATATATTCAAATAAAAATAAAAATAAAAATATTAAAATAGGAATAAATTAAATAATATCAATTTAGAATATCAAGTGAATGGATATACATTTAAAGTAAAAATAACTAATTTTCTTTATCTAATGCTTTTGTTTTTATCTATATAACTTCTAAGTAAAAACTTTCACTCGGATATATATAGTTTATCTTTTTTAATTTTTTAATGTTTGGGAAGACTACATCTTCATCATATAAATCTAAATCTAGATGTCATTTATTAAGAAATTTAGGATTCATTGAAATTATAAATTTAAAGTGCACTATACACCATCTAAATATCCCAAATTTTAAAAAAAAATACTGAATCCTCATATATAATAAAAAAAATCAATTTAAACAACATAAATCAAAATTTCATTACAATTTTTTCATTAAATTATAACCCAAAACAATTTCATTACAGTTTTTTCACTAAATTATAAAACAAAAAAAGCAACTCCTTTTCCTTCCTGATTTTTAGTTTTTCATGGTTTCTCTATCTGTAAAGATCGTGGGCCATGTGATTGAATTATTTTCTTTCCTTTGCCGCGTTAAACTATGAAGTGATTATTTCTTTCCTTTGCCGCGATAAAGTATGAACGAGATGAGCCTTGCGCGCAACGACCTACGCGGATCAGCTAGATATATAAATGAGACGTATATGTACTGAGGCAAGTCCAGACTCAATTTTATCTAACCAAGGGAGGGTAGGTCCGTGATCAGTAGTCAGAGTTATTGGGCCGTCCCACTCAAATGGAAAATATCGAGTATTCACCTCTCCGGTATCAGAGGAATACACCTGCGCGGATGCCGATGATAATTGTTGACCTGTGTACAGCAGGCTGTTGGAATTCTCAAGTACCCATTATTACCATCTCAATGATAGATTAGTTCATCGTATTACAATTTTCCGTTTGTGGTTTTCGTTCATAGCCTTGCGCGGAGTTCAACCAGGGTTCAATATTATAACGGCCTCACGTTCTACATTCGTTGACTGCAAAAGATTACAATACACAGTAATTCTCTCTTCTTCATATCGGCCTTGATTTGATACTGTCAGTTTAGAAAAATCCAATAGCGTCAGTTTATGGCCTTTTGATGTTTTTTGTTTTATTACAGGCAGGTCTATATTGCAATAGTTTTTTGTTTTTGTTTTTGTTTTTTTTGATAGAATTGATAAGTGGTTAAAAAATGTTTTTTTTTAATTAAAAATAATTTTAAAACTTAAAATTTAAAAATAAGATTTTTTTTATTAGTTAATTATGAGGTTTATCTATGAAAAAGTGTAAATAAAATACATAAAATTGATACTCGTAGTGTAATAATTATGATGTATATTACTCTTTTACAATGTACCATCAAATCTCACCACTCTTGATTTATGAATTGTTTAATAAAATAATCCTAAACTTCTACAGAAACAACATTAATAGCTACTCCCTTTGTTAGTGGTGTATGAGTATATTGACTAGAAACATGTGTATGATGTTTGGGATTTCATATCATTAAGGTTATGTTTCCAATATTATTTTAAAAATTAAAATATTCAGTCTATTATTTAAAAAAAAAACATTCATTCAATAAAAGTCACTAATTCAAAATTTTAATCGAATTCCCAATATTCAACTTGGCTAATCTTTCTCATTTGATCAATGACTATCTACTTCATCTCACAACTCATTTTGTGAGGGCCACACCAAGATTACATGTTGAGATATACTAATAATAATTCAACTCTATTTATCATTTATATTTTTTCATCTATTTTTATTATTAAATAGATTTAGTTTAAGTATTTTCCTAAAAAACTTTATCTATATTATATATTTTCACAATTTAATTTTAAATTATCATGTAATATAAAAAGTAAAATCTCAATCAACATTAGAATAAATAGGATTTTATGTTTTGTCTTCATAATTTTAATTATAAATAAATAGGATTTTATGTTTTGTCTTCATAATTTTAATTATAACTTAAACAGTTAAA
>APFE031367276.1:15625-88125 GCA_000404065.3 Pinus taeda
TTAATGTTAACCATAATAAAATATTTTAATGTCTAAAGAGAAAAATTAATTAAAAGGAAAAAAAATTAGGTTTTTTTATGATAATAATAATAATCTAATTTTAAGGAAATGATTAACCTAGACATTAAATTGGTGTTTGGAACCCATGTTTGTGGAAGAAATGAACTATCTCCAAGTAATTGACTGTTAAAAAATATAGAGGTATACATACATTAGGCTCCTTTGGATTTGAACCTATTCTTTTTTTTTTTGATCGAGTAAGAGTGTGGCCTTCCATTAATCAAGAAAAAAATTACATAATGTACACTTTGCAAGACAATTCCAAAAACAACAACACCTAATTCAAACAAAACTACAAAACCAGTGCATACACCACCAATGCACTGCTCAATCTTTAAGCTTCGTATTAGAAAACCTTATTTTCATCTTAACCCGAAAGATAAAAAGAAAAGTGCTAATGCGCTTTCGGGTCCGCTAAACTTCGGAAGTCCCGCGCAACAAAGATCCTGACACGCCTTATTGAGGAGGACCCACAAAAAGCTACGACCCACAAAAACCAATGGCCCACAAAGCAATAGAGAGTGACTTGTCAGCCTGAAGAACGAGCGATCCAACCCTTGAAGATCCGACGGCCAAGATTGATTTCACATGAACCAACAAGCCCACTTCTTAATTACCTTTCGGACCCGATGAGAAATTAAAACCTCTTTCTAAGAAATTACGGGTCTGTTTTTTGTATTAACCCTCGATTAGTTATATAACCCAACTCCTGTGTGATCTGGTCCTCGCTGATCCGATGGTTCTGAGTTGATTTCGGGCCCGCAACATGCACACCCTCTAATACTCTAATAGGACCCGATGGGTGGCCTAAACCACCGCTCTATAGTTTTTCGGGTCTGTTTTATGGGCTATCTTTTGTGCAACTATCTGCCCAAAATCTTTCAAATGCTGGTGCTCGCTGCCATCGAAGGTCAGCTATCTGTCAACCTGCTCACTGTTTACCCCTTTCTTCTTCCCTATCATTGGTACACTTTCTGCTGTCTCCATTGGCTGATTTACTCCTTGTCTTTCATGCGTTGAAAATACTCCCTATCTGCGATTTCCTGTCTGTGACAGTCCTCGCATAGTTTCCCTGAGGGTGTCGTCTCCCACGCATAGCTCCTGTTATCTCTTATACAGAGCACACCCTCATTTGCTAGACGATCCACTAATTTGTTGGCAGTTCTGTGCACATGAACAAATCTGAGTGTTCTTAGAGTTCTTAGGTGGAATTGTATATGTTGATAGACTTGCAATAACCGCCAGTGGTTTGATACTTTTTCTGGTGCTATGTCATTGCCTATCTTTTTGATAGAATTAATTGTCAATTCAGAGTGTGCCTCTATGATGGTATTGTGTAAATTGTATTCAATCAAGATTTATAGGCATTGCTCTAAGGCCATGAGTTCCACCATATTGTTTGTGGCATTCCCCAAGTGACTATGAAAGATGACTTTTATGATTCCCTGTTCATCTCTTATAACTCCTCCATAACCAGCAATCCAAGGGTTTCCCTTAGAGGCTCCAGCTATATTGAATGTCAAAAAGCCAAGGGAGGTCGGTTGCTAGAAGTCCTTCCCCACTATTGTATGTTTTACTATCTTGCTTATGCCCTGTGGGATAGGCGACTGGAGACCCAAATGCAAAAGAATGTGAGAATCCTGGTTTCGAGGAGGGTTCTCGGGGGGTTGCTTTATAAGGGTGCTTATAGTTTCTTTGAGTTGTCTTAAAATCTGAGCTATGATGCTCTGGGTTGAGCCAGTTTTGTTCTTGAAAATCCTGTTGTTGCATTCTTTCCATACATCCCAGATCAAAAAACCTAGAATCAGAGTCCAGGCTTTGTTGACTGTTTCATTTTCTGAGAAGTCTTTCCTCCAATTCTTCAAAGTGCCAGTGATGCTGCTTTTGTCCCTATCAGTTTGCCTAAAGATCGATGCTACCCAATTCCATAAGGTAGAGGTGATTGTGTAGAGGTTAAGTAGGTGATCCATCATTTCTTCTTGCAGGCCACATAACTGGCATCTAGATGGACCAACTAAACCTCTTTTTCTTATATTTTCCCAAGTCAATACTTTTTTTTGATGTACCAACCACATGAACAATTTGATTTTTATCTAGTGAGGGTTTTTCCATAGGTCCTTCCATATCTTATCAGGGTTTGAAAAGTCAAGTTCAGTGGCAATTCTTTTGGCTTCTTTGAGGTTGAAGTTTCCTTCGCTATTTCTTGCCCATCTTAGTTGGTCAGATGAAGTTGCAGTCAAAATCTTTCTTTGTTCCAGGATCATTGCAAGAGCTTCAGCTTGGGCTTTGAAAGGGGTTTCTTCACTGTATCCTAGGTTCCTCCAAGTTCTCCATTTGCCATTGTCCCTTTTTTGATCCCAAAAGTCACTAACTCTGAGCAGCCTTTTATTGTCAGTGTCATTTTTTAGCATGTCTAGTCCTTCTCTACATAGGTTAGGTTCCTACTGCCAATTATCCTCCCAAAACCAGGCTAGGTTTCCATCTCTGATCTCCTAGAAACTATGCTTTTGAACAATAGCTCTATTCTCCCAAGCATTGTTCCAAATGTGGGAGCCCTTGATGAGCACTGTCGTTCGAATATGGTCCCTTTCTTGCCAGTTATTTGCATACTTCTGTTTCTAGAGCTTATCCTAAGGGGTTCTTGTTTCCTTTATCCATCTCCACCAAAGTTTTGCCCCCAAAACTTTGCTTAGGGTTTTCGGGTCATGAAGTCCCTAACCACCATGGGTTTTGGGTTTGCAAAGCTTTTCCCAAGCTACTAAAGGCCATTTATTTTTCTCTTCCCCTTTGCCCCAAAGAAAATCTCTTTGGATGTTCCTGATGTGTTGTAAAACTCCTTTTGGGACCGGAAGAGCAGAAAACATGTAGATGGGTATGGTTTGCAGGACAAACTTTGTCAGCATGAGCCTTCCTGCTAAGTTTAAAGATCTGCTTGTCCATTTTCTGATTTTGTCTTGCAGTTTGTTAGTCACTGGCTCCCAAACTTCCTTACTCAGAGGTTTGTCAGTAAGAGGTATTCCTAGATATTTGGAGTGTAGTTGATCTCTTTGAAAGCCGAGAATTTTGGAGAGATTTCTCTGAATGGAAATGTTAGTATTGAAAAAGAAAATTTTTGATTTTGTGAGGCTTACCTCTGTATCAGCAACCATATAAAAATCATTCAAGATTTGTTTGAAAGCTTTAGCTTCCTTGACCGTGGGTGTACCCTGCAACATGGTGTCATCCACAAATTTTTGATGAGTTCAGCTGTCCCCATTCAGGGTTAGTTTGAGACCTTGTATTCTTCCTTCTGCCTTGGCTGATTTGATCAGATCTCCTTGTCTAAGGTCTCTCAAAGGCCTGAATGTTCTGGATGGGGAGCCATTAAGTATGATTGAAAAACTAGCTATGGTAACAAGGGCCATTACCCATCTTATCCAGTTGTGGTCAAAGCCATATGCTTTTAATACCTCCCTGATGTACGACCAACTTAGCTTATCATAAGCTTTCACTAGGTCAAGTTTTATGATCATACCTGCTTGCTTATTGTTCTTGAGAGAATGAACCACCTCGTGAGCTTGAATGATGTTATTGAGAATTTTCCTTCCTTCCACATATTCAGTTTTCTCCTCAGACATAAGAGTTGGAAGAAGGGGCTTGAGTCTGTTTGCAATTACTTTAGAAATAATTTTGTACATCACATTACATAAATCTATGGGTCTGTATCTATCTAGTGTCATAGCTTTTCCTACTTTGGGATTAAGGCTATGAAAGATGCATTGAGCACCCTTAAAATTGTTTTTGATTTTCTTGAGTCCTCCACAACATCAAGGATATCTTGTTTGACTATTTCCTAGCATGTTATGAAGAAGTCTACATTGAACCCCTCCGTGCCTGGTGCTTTCCCATTTCACATCTCTTTGATGACTTCATTGACCTCCTCTTCAGTCACTGGCCCGTTGAGATTGTAATTGTCTTCTGTGGTTACTAGTTTTGGAATGTTCTGTGTGAAGCTGTTAATAAATTGTGATCTATCTGAGAGAGGCTCCTTGGCTATGCTTTGAAAATGTTGTACCAGAACATATTCCATTTGTTCGTGGGTGCTTAGCTCTTTCCCTTGAGGATATTTGAGTCTTACAATCTTGTTATGTGCCCTATGATCCATGGTTTACTTGTGAAAAAACCCTGTATTTCTTTCCCCTTATTTAATCCATTGCACTCTCGATTTCTGTCTCCAGAAGATCTCCTCTTACTCACATCTGTTTTCCCATTCCTGTTGAAGAGAGTCAGCTCGCATTTTCCTTTCCTCGGTAAAGCCATCAATGATGAGGATTTGGTTAATTCCCTGAAGTTTCTGTTCAACTTCTCTTTTGGATTTGAAAATATTGCCAAACTCATTTTTGTTCCATTCTTTAATCCTAAGTTTGATGTGTTTTAGTCTCTGTTGTAGTAGGAACATCTTCGTGCCTTGAACGGGCATGTCTTCCACCCACCATTTTCCAATATTGGTGATGAAGTTAGGGTGAGTGAGCCAAGCATTTTCAAACCTGAAAGGTCTGTTCCTCGGAGTTCCTATAAAAGCAGCTTCAAGCTGGATAGACCAGTGATTCAAGCCTCCGAAAGGAAGGATTAAAGTAGTTAAGTCAAGGCCAGTGAGAAATAGGTCCTCCGAGAGTATGAATCTGTTTAGTTGAGAGGCAACTTGAGAAGCCCCTCCCCTCTTATTGTTCCAGGTGAAGGTGCCATTTATTGTCTCCATATCCACCAACCTCATATTGTTTAGGAAGTTTTGGAAGGCAATGGAGTCTCTGCCTAGTATTCTGGTCCTTCCTTTTTTCTCTGTAAGAGATCTGATCATGTTGAAGTCCCCTCCAAGAATCCATGACATAACAGGATGTCTCTCTCTCAGCTCCTCCAGTGAGGTGAGAAGCCTGAGTTTGTCTTCAAGTTTTTGGGGACCATAGACATTTCTGATCATATAGAGATCCTTGTCACCCAAAGGTTAGAAAACCATTGAAAGGCAGTCCCTCGATGCTTCAACATCCAGGATTCCAAATTTTTGGGGATTCCAAAGAGTGAGAATCCCTCTTGCTGTGTTGTTTGCTTTGACTTCTAGATACTCGTACTTAATAATCCATTTGCTTTGTATCTCTCTGATTTTGTCTATTGAACATTTTGTTTCCTGTGTAAACACCATATCTAGTTTTTCTTCTTTTATTCTATTACTGAGATTTCTTTGTTTTCTTTTACTTCCTAGACCCCTAATGTTCCAGGTTGTGAGCTTCATTATGAAATGTTTGTAAATGAGTAACTAGTAAGATCTTTCATCTTTCCTAAGTTAATCATGAGTTTCCCACACTCTGTTAGTAGCTCATTCTGTCTCTTCCTTCCTCTTTTCCTGCCTGGGTTCTTGGTAGAGTGTCCTGATGTTACCTCCATCGATTTTACCCCTCTGTTTTCCTAGCTGTCATGGTTCCTTTTGACTCCAACAGCCTTTGCTTGAGATCTCTAAAGGAAGAGCTGTTGTACTCTGTCAAACTCCTCTTGTGGTAGAGAATCAACACCTTTGTTGGTTCCTTGCTCCAGGAACTTTTCTAGTTCAAGATTCTCCCTCTCAAGAATCTCTTGTAGTTCGTGGTCCTCTGTACCAACTTCACTTGGGGTCATCTCATGGTCCCTGCCAAGTTCCAAAGTGCTTGGAAGATCCTCCTTTAGCTTGTTTTTCTCATGTATGACCTCCATGCTATCATCTTTTTCCTTCTCTACAGGATTATCCTCCGGTGCGTTGTCCGTTCCATTGTTCCCATCTCCTTCTTATAAAATCTTGAAATTGTTATGACTTTGCTTAACCTCGCTAGGTTTCTTTTGGTATTTTTTCCCCCTCCTTTCCCTCTGCCTCCCACCCTGGTGAAGCCTTCAGGATCTTTGCCTGTGTTGGTTTTCATATTGTCCTCCAGTTTGTTGAGTGGGCAGTCTCTGAAGAGGTGCCCATGTTCATGACATTTACAACATCTGAATGGGACATGTTCATAGTCCACCGCCTGCACCCATTCTTCATCAATATACTTCTAGAATAATTTCGTTCAAAAGTGCTCTTGATAGGTCCATTTCTACACATATGCGGGCGAAGGAGGTATATTTGCCTCGCAGAGTTGCATTTGATTTTTTTTAAAAATGACCTAATTTATTGCCTATGGCTTTTAAGGATTTAGGCAGCCAATAATCTAAAGGTAGGGAGTAGATTCTAATCCATACTGGTATCGAAGTGAAATTTTCTCACTCCGGGACAAAATTCATCACCCAAGGTCGCATGTAGAGCCCTGTAGCAGCATAGAAATATGGTCCTCCTTTGAACACTCTGTCTTTATCCTCTAGGTTTATGAAAACCACTGTGAAGAAACCCTTGGACCCAAGATGAAGGTTTATTTCTCCCTTTGGTTTCTAATGATTTCTTATCCATGTGTACAAAGCCTTCTCCGTTGGCCATATTCCCATAAATTTTCATATAACTATGTAAGTCGCCATGTGATCTCTGTGCACTTGTAGCACTGGATCATTTAAGATAACCCGAGGTTTAATGGTTGACTTGGGTTTATAGGGTCCAGTCACAGTCTTGCGTTCAGTTCTCTGACTATTGTCGTTTGTTCTCTTCTCTCTTTTGAATTCCTCGTGATTCTCTTCCTGTTCATGAGATTTGATGCTTTCCCGCTTTTTTTTTTCTTATCTTCTCCGTCTCTGCCTCCATTGGTTTTTTGAATTGATTCGAACCTGCCTCCTTGCTTCTGTCCGCTACTACCTGCCTATGGGAGGGAGTGGAGCTCCCCCCTCCTTGCCCCTCCGTTGTTACCAGCTTGCTCCCATCGTTCCCTGTTCAGAAACCTCACTCCCGCTCCTCCTCGATCCTAATTAAAAAATTCGATTTGAACCTATTCTTTACCATTAAGGAAATGTGTAATTCATTTAAGTCTTCCTTCAACTGTTACTAGTCTATGACCATTTTTTTTACACCCAAATCAAATGCATTCCTGTGTGGAAGACAATAATATATTTTACAAGTGGATATTAATTAAACATAAAACATTTTTTCAAAGAATATCAATCAAAAACATTTTTTCATTTTTTGTCCCCTAAATGTCAAACTCTATGTACATACTAGCACAATCATATTAATAAATGCGATTGATATACACCGAAAGCATATAATTATAATTAATGTAGATTATTATTATAATTATCATTACTAATTAATATGACTACTATTATAAATATATTAATATATTAAATATTATTATTAATAATAAATATTATTTTATTAATAGTATAATTAATTAATTCATTTATATTTTATTTATTATTAATAAATTCAATTAAATAATAAATTCATTCATTCATTATACTTCATTCATTCAATATTTCATTAGTAATTAACCAATTCATAAAACAATCATTAATTCAATATTAATAATTTAAAATAATTATTAACACTATTAAAAATTTAATTAACAATAAGCATCAGATCATGGTTAATCATAGTTTATTCTCATATTGAGACAATATTTGTCACAATGCGATGTTGGACCATTGTTGACCATGATCGATATTATAAACCCAATGGATACTAAAAACCCAAAGGATTATAAACCTAAGGGAATAATATTAAACACTAGAAATATGAACCCTTACATTAATAAACCCAAGGGATTGATATTATAAACCCAATAGAATAATAAAACCATGGGATAAAAATTATAAACCAACGGTATCTAAACCCTAAGAAAAATATTATAAACCCTTAAAAAAACATGGTGGACCATGGTTGATTTCCATATTGAGAAAATCTTTGTCACAATGCAATGGTGGACCATAGTTGACCATGCTTGGCGATGATTCATTTTCATATCGATTCAATCTTTGTTACAATGCGATGTTGGACCATGTTGACCATGGATGATTTTCATATGGAGACAATTGTTACCACAATGAGGCAATCGACCATGGTTCACCATGGTGTGCTATGGTTGATCATGGTTGACCATGATTGGTATTATAAACCCAAGGGAATGATATTAAACCCAAGGGACTAATACTATAAATGCAAGGTATATAAACCCTAAGATAAATATTATAAACACTAAAATAAACATGGTTGACCATGGTTGAGATAATCCTTGTCACAATGTGACGTTGGACTATGGTTGACCACACTTAAGTATGGTTGATTTTCACATCAACACATTTTTTGTGACAATGCAACATTTGACCATGGTTGACCATGGATGACCATGTTTGATTTTATAAAACATGGTTGACCATGGTTGACCAATGTTGACCATGATTTACCAAGGTTGATCATGGTTGACGATGATTTTCATATTGAGACAATCTTTGTCATAATGCAATGTTGGACCATGGTTGAGAGAATGATTGATTTTCCCATTGAGACAATCTCTGTCACAATGCGAAGTTGGACCATGGTTGACCATGATTAACCATTGATGGCCACGATTGATTTTACTAAATATGGTTGACCATGATTGAATTATAAAACATGGTTGACCTTGGTTTACCATGATTGATATTATAAACCCAAGGGAATAATAAACCCGAGGGATTGATACTATAAATCGAAGGGAATAATAAACCGATGGGATTAATACTAAACCCTAAGGGATTATGAACCCAAGGGAACAATAATAAACCCAAGGGACTAAAATCATAAAACCTAAGGTATATAATCCCTAAGATAAATATTATAAGCATTAAAACAAAGATGGTTGATGGTTGATTTTCATATTGAGACAATCCTTGTCATGATGCGATGTTAGATGATGGTAACCATGGTTGCGCATGGTTGATTTTCATATCAAGGCAATATTGTCAAAATGAAACGCTCGACCATGGTTTACCATGTTTAAGCATGGATGACCATGTTTGATTTTATAAAACATGGTTGAACATGGTTGACCAAGGTTAACCATGATTGACCATGGATGACCATGGTTGACCATAATGATCATATTAAAACAATCTCTGTCATAATGCGACGTTCGACCATGGTTGAAACAATGATTGATTCTCATATTGAGACAATCTTTGTCTTAATGCAACATTGGACCATGATTGATATTATAAACCCAAGGAAATAATAAACGCTAGGGATTAATACTAAAAACACAAGGGACTATAAAACAAGGTTGACCATGGTTAACCACAATCAATATTATAAATCCAAGGGAATACTAAACCCTAGGGATTAATACAAGAAACCCAAGGGATTATAAACCTAAGGGAATAATATTAAACCCTAGAAATATGAACCCTTAGATTAATAATCCCAAGGGATAAAAAATATAAACTGAAGGTATATAAACCCTAAGGTAAATATTATAAACCCTAAAATAAACATGGTTGACCATGATTAATTTGCATATTGAGACATTTGTTGTGGCAATGCAACATTGGACCATGGTTGACCATGATGAATTTTCTTATCGAGACAATCTTTGACACAATGTGACAGTGGACAATGGTTGATTTTCATATTAAGACAATCATTGTCACAATGTGACATTCAACCATGGTTGACCATGATTTACCATGAATTACCATCATTGGTATTATAAATCCAAGGAAATAATAAACCTAAGAAATTAATAATAAAACCCCAAGGGATTATGAACTAGAGGGAATAATATTAAACCAAAGGGACTAATATTATAAATCCAAGGTATATAAACTCTAAGATAAATATTATAAACACTAAAATAAACATGGTTGAAATGGTTGATTTTCATATTGGGACAATCCTTGTCACAATGCGACGTTGGACCATGGTTGACCATGCTTAACCATGCTTGATTTTCCCATGAAAAAAATCTGTTTGAACGCATATGATTGGTTATAAAGTAACCAATAGTCTAGTTTAAAGACTATGGCCTTGTTTTCATCAACCTCCTGTGTCATTTTGGTATCAGAGCATAGAGATTGAGTTGACTGTAGTAAACATGTTGCCGAGGAGAGGAGCTGGCATAGGTCGAGGAAGACCTGAAGAAAATGTAGTTTTGTGGAAGAGATCAAAACTCTATGTACAAGGATGGACACAATTGAGACTGCTCAAAGGAGAACACCTGATGAAGGAGTTTACAGTGCTGCAGAAACGTCTTCTGAGGAAGAAGACGAGGAGGAAAATGAAACTACCAAAGTTATCAAGATGTTGGCTAAAGTAGGTGGAAAACCAAAGGTGGAAATTCCTACATATGAAGGGAGTCTCAATGCAGAAGAGCTAATGGATTGGATCAGTTCATTGGACAAATATTTTGACTATGAGGAGGTCGATGACAAAAAGAAGGTGAAATTTGCAGTTACCAGATTGAAGAGTCATGCAGCTATTTGGTGGGATGAACTACAAACATCCAGAACAAGAAAAGGAAAGTCCAAGGTCAAGCAATGGGAAAAAATGGTGAATAAAATGAAAGCTAAATTTATGCCAAAAGACTATCAGTTAAATCTTTTCAAATAGTTACAAAATTTAAGGCAAAAATGAATGTCTGTTAAAGAATATACAAAAGAGTTTTATACATTGAGTATTAGAGTAGGGCATGCAGAGGATGACATGGAGAAGCTAGCCAGATATATTAGTGGCTTAAGATATGACATACTGGATGAGATCAACTTGCTGAGTCTAAAGACTATTGAAGATGCCTATCAAGCATGTTTGAAGGCAAAAGAGAAGATGTTGAGAAAACAAAATCATAGGAATAGAGGGAAAAGTTCAATAAGAGGTAGAGGAACTACCAGACCAAGGGTTCAGCAACATCAACATGAAGCAGGAATTTCAAGTAGTAGACCACCACAAAGGGGAGATTTTAATAGAGGAATATTTACACCCAGAGGAAGAGGCTGAGGAAGAGATATTCGGTGTGACACATGTGGAGAATGGGGACATGGATCATGGGATTGTCATCATAATAAAACAACAAGTCAAAGGAATGTGAATGTGGCTGAGGAAAAGGAAGAAAAGCCTCAAATTACAGACAAGGAAGAATCCCTCGAAGTAGGAGAATCCCTGTTGTTGAAAAGGGCATTGCTTAAGGCAAAGAAAGAGATTGGAGAACCAGCTCAGAGGAAGGGTTTATTCAGAAATACATGCAAATCCAAAGGTAAATGTTGTAAAGTGATAATTGACAGTGGAAGCACTGATAACATTGTTTCTACAGAGATGGTGGACAAGCTAGGATTAGTGAAGACAGTACACCCTACTCCTTACAAAGTGTGATGGTTGCAGAAAGGACATCATTGTGACAGAACAATGCAAGGTAGAGATACATATTGGTACTTATAAAGATGTGATATTATGTGATGTAATGCCAATGGATGTATGCCATGTATTGCTACGAAGACCTTGGCAGTTTGATTGGAAATCTATTCATGATGGAAGGAAAAATACTTATACTCTAGAGAAGGATGGAAATAAACATACACTCCTGCCATTGAAGGATGAAGCTCACAAAGGAGCACCTGGAAACAATGCTATGCTGATGAGTGGAAAGGAGTTGTTGCAAGAGGTTAGAAAAGGTAAAGAAATGCATTTTGTTGTCATAGGGAGACCTAAGGTAATTTTGACTTCCACAAACTTAGATGATTTACCTAAAGAAATCAAAACTTTGTTGAATGGTTTTGTTGATATTATTGTGGATGAGTTGCCAAATGCATTGCCACCAATCAGGAGTATTAGTCATCGTATTGATCTAATACTAGGAGCAAGTTTGCCAAACAAAGCATCACACAGACTAACTCCTTAAGAGAATGCAGAGGTTGAAAGAAAATGGCAAGAATTGATGGATACGGGACTAATCATAGAGAGTCTTAGTCCATGTGTTGTACCAACAGTACTTAGTCCAAAGAAAGGAGGTGAATGGTGTATGTGTACAGATTCCAGAGACATAAACAAGATCACTATCAGGTATAGATTTCCTTTACCACGCATGGATGATTTGATGGATTGTTTGAGTGGGCCAAAGTATTTTACTAAAATAGATCTGAAGAGTGGATATCATCAAATAAGAATTAGAGAAGAAGATGAATGGAAGACTACATTTAAAACAAACAGTGGGTTGTATGAGTGGTTAGTGATGCCTTTTGGACTCACTAATGCACCTAGCACATTCATGAGATTGATGAATGAAGTCTTGAAGGAATATGCAAGCAAGTTTGTTATTGTTTATCTTGATGATATTCTAGTTTTTAGTAGAAGTAAAGAAGAACATGTAGAGCATCTTAAATTGGTTTTAAGAACTCTATAGAAAGAGAAACTACTGATAAATCTTTAGAAATGTAGTTTCATGAAAGAAGAATTATTTTAGTTGGGATTTGTAGTTTCTAAAGAAGGGTTGAAAATGGATCGAGAGAAAGTCCAAGCAATTTGGAACTGGCCTATTCCAAGGAATATATTTGAGGTAAGAAGTTTTCATGGTCTTGCAAGTTTTTATAGGAAATTTATCGGAGGTTTTAGTTAGATTTTTGCACCAATTCTCGAAACAATCAAGTAGACTAATCAACCATTCAAGTGGACAGAAGCATCAGACATGAATTTTAAGTTGCTGAAGAGGAAAATCACAGAGAAACCAATTTTAGCTTTACCTGATTTTGAAAAAGTATTTCAAGTTGAAACAGATGCTAGTGGAGTTGTAATTGGAGAAGTTTTGAGTAAGGAACAGAGACCAATAGAATACTTCAGTGAGAAATTAAATGAATTGAAGAAGAAGTATTCTTCTTATGATAAAGAATTTTATGCTATTGTACAAGCCTTAAAGAAATGGAGACATTATTTGCTACCAAAGGAGTTTATATTGTATTATGACAATCATGCATTACAGTTCATAAACAATCAGCCAAAATTGAACTAGAAACATGCCAAGTGGGTAGATTTTTTGCAGAGCTTTACTTTTGTGATAAAACACACAAGTGGTAAGTAAGGATTTGAGGAAATGGTTGAAATGTATAAAGATGATGCAGATTTCAAAGATATTTATACAACAATACATAATGCACTAGTTCATAATAGAAGTCAATGGTTAGATTATCTTATCCAAGGAGGTTTATTTTTTAAAGGTAACAATTTGTGCATTCCCAAATGTTCTATGAGTGAAAACATAATAAAGGAGAAACACATTGGAGGATTATCTGGTCATGGACAAGACAAAACCTTTGCTTAGGTAAATTATTTTTACCATTGGCCAAAGATGTAGACTGACGTTAAGAGATTTATTGAGAAGTGCAGGATATGTCAGCATGCTAAAGGGGGAAGCCAGGATACAGGATTGTACCAGCCATTGCCAATACCATATTGACCATGGGATGCAGTTAGCATGGATTTTGTTTTAGGGTTACCTAAAACTCAAAGGGGGAATGATTCCATTTATATTGTGGTAGATAGATTTTCCAAGATGACACATTTCATTGCATGTAAGAAGACTGGTGATGCAACACATATTGCTAATCTATTTTTTTCATAAATTGTAAGATTACATGGATTTCCTATAAGTATTGTGTTTGATAGAGATAGAAAGCTTGTAGGGAATTTCTAGAGAACTCTTTGGAAGAAACTAGGAGCTAACCTTAGTTTTAGTTCAACATAGCATCCTCAAACAGATGGACAGACCAAAGTGGTAAACAGAAGCTTGGGGAACATATTGAGAAGTTTAGTGTATCAAAATCCTAAGAAGTGGGATTTAACACTAGCTAAGGTTAAGTTTGCGTATAATGACACTCCAAATTAAAGTACTGGAATGAGTCCATTTCAAATTGTTTTTGGGATGATTCCAAGAGGTGTGTATGAGCTCAAAAATTTGGGTAAACAGGAGACAGGAAGTGCAAAAGCTGAAGAGTTTGCAGAGTAGATGCAGAGACTACAAGAAGATGTCGAAGGCAGAATGCAGGAAAGCAGTGGCAAATACAAACAGAGAGTAGATATGGAAAGAAGAGAGAAAGAATTCCAAGTGGGAGATTTAGTGATGGTGTATTTGAGGAAAGAAATATTTCCAGCTAAAACTTACAATAAACTAAAAATGAAAAGGATAGGACCATGTAGAATTGTAAGAAAGTTTTCAGCTAATGCTTATGAAATTGAATTGCCAGAAGGAATTGGAATATCACCTATCTTCAATGTTGCAGATTTGTATCCATGCAAAGAGATAGAGACAAAGCTATAGGAGGAAACTACAGAAGATGAAGTTCAAAATTTGAACTGGGAAGAACAAATGCCAAAGATAGTTAAGAAAGAGGTGGAAGTTGCTTTGGAGAAAAGAGTATCCAAAAGAACTAGAGAACAGATTTATTTTCAATATATAGTCAAATGGAAAGGACAGCCAGTGGAGGATGCTAGTTGGATGACAACAGAAGAGTTGTAGAAGTATGGAGTAAACCCTGAAAGTCTGAGGGATGATTCTTTTCTTCCTCGGGAGTCTGATGCAGGAGCATCTGGACTTAGCCAACAATGTGTTGGTTTGTTCACATGTTGTGGCTAAATGAGTGACTTTCATTGACCTGAGTGGTCAATAGTAATTTTTGGTAAAGAGGGTTGGATCTCTCGAGAATGATTTTTACTTCATTATTGTAATAGTTAGGAAAATTGTCTTATTTTAGACTAAGGGCTAAGTTGTTAGCATAAGTGTGTGATAAAGCTTAAAAATAGAGATTTGATTGTTAGATTGATTAAAATAGAGATCGAGTTGTTAGTATAGTTAGAATAAGATTTGACTCATGAAAGAGAATAAATGTAATGGAAAATGATTAACCGAGATGATTCAGAATTGAGTGACAGGCGAGAGTTTGAGTGATAGATAGGGTTTTGAGATTGAGACAGAGGTTAGATAAATCGTTGTAATTGAGCCGAGAGGGCCAAGACTCTGTAACCTCTATTATATTGAAGAAATTGATTTAGTGTGAATCTGTGTGTTATTCCTGGTGTGGACTCTCGTTTAACTCTGTATATCTGCGTTGTGAATGTAACCAGGTATTTTCTCTGTTTTCATACTTTAACGGTAAATCTCAGTGTTTATGTGTTTTTCATTAAGTCGCGGTCATTTAGCGTTAATGGTAAATCTTGGAGTTAAATGCTAAAACCATTTGTTAAGTGCTAAAACACTTGTTAAGCACTTTATTTAAGTTTGCATTAACGCACGTGGTTGTATTGGAAAAGCGGGTTTTAAATAGCGAAGGTGGTTATTGGGTGGCAGAAAATTTGTAAGTGGTAATTCGAGGTAGCCACCAGATTCCACTAACCAAGTGACACATAGCACTCAGGTGGAGAGATAAAACCGCTTTATCAGGCGGGTAATCCCCGGGTAAGTGGCTCACCCAATATCACTATTAGCCGTTAGTTCCAGCGTGCTTTAATCAACGATGGAGGATTAATGGGTTCTTTTGTTGATCGGGTTGAATGATGACTGTTAGATATGGAGAGAGGAGATCAACGGCGTAGAGCGATCACCAAATTGTTTTGGTTGATTAGGTAGAGTGAGGATCGTCAGATCTTGAGAGAGGAGATCTACAACGTAGATTAAAGCGTCTGTTTCAAAAGGAAAAAGGGAAAGTCAACGTGGGACCGACGTATAAAAGGGGAAAAGCGGGACCCTTAGTGTAATGTAAGCCACGAACAAAATCCATTTGAATGCATCTGATTGGTTATAAAGTAACCAATAGTCTAGTTTAAAGACTACCACCTTGTTTTCATCAGCCTCTTGCGTCAGTTGAGATAATGATTGATTTTCATATTGAGACAATATTTTTCACACTGCGATGTTGGACCATGGTTGACCATGATTAACAATGGTTGACCACAATTGATTTTATAAAATATGGTTGACCTGGTTGACCATGATTGATATTATAAACCTAATGGAATAATAAACTGTGGGGATTAAAACTAAGAAAACAAGCAACTATAAAACATGGCCAACCATGGTTGACCATGATCAATATTATAAACCCTAGGGATTAATAAAAAAACCCAAGGGATTATAAACCTATGGGCATAATATTAAACCTTAGGAATATGAAACCTTAGATTAATAAAACCAAGGGAATAATAAACCCAAGGGATTAACATTATAAACCTAAAGATAAATATTATAAACCGTAAAATAAACATGGTTCACCATGATTGATTTGCATATTAAGAAAATCATTGTCACAATGCAATGTTGGACCATGGTTGACCATGTTCTACCATGCTTGATTTCCATATCGAGAAAAACTTTGTGACAATGTGACAATGAACCATGGTTTACCATGGTTGAATTTCATATTCGTACAATCATTGTCACAATGCAACATTCGACCATGGTTACCATAGTTGGCTATGATTCACCATGGTTGACCATGATTGATATTATAAACCCAAGGGATTGATATTATAACATTAAACCCAAGTGATTCGTAATAAACCCCAAGGTATTATGAACCCAAGGGAATAATATTAAACCCAAGGGACTAATATTATAAACCCAAAGATAAATATCATAAACACTAAAATAAACATGGTTGACCATAGTTGATTTTCATATTGAGACAATCCTTGTCATAATGCGGCGTTGGACCATGGTTGACCGAGCTTAACCATGGTTGATTTTCATATCAAGACAATATTTTTCACAATGCGATGCTCGTCCATGGTTGACCATGATTATCATATTGAGATAATCTTTGTCATAATGTGATATTGGACCATGGTTGAGACAATCATTGATTTTCATATTGACACAATCTTTGTCACAATGCGACGTTCGACCATGGTTGACCATGATTGATTTTATAATATATAGTTGACTGTGGTTGACCATGATTGGATTTCTAAAACATGGTTGACCATGGATGACCATGATTGATATTATAAACTCAAGGGAATAATAAACCCTAAGCAATAATACTAAAAATACAAGGGACTATAAACCTATTTGAATAATATTAAACTCTAGCAATATGAACCCTTAGATTAATAAACCAAGGGATTGATATTATAAACCCAAGTTTTAGGGTTTATGTAATTTTGGTTTATAATTTTTATCCCTTGGGTGTATTATTGAGATAATCCTTGTTCGAATGCGACATTGGACCATGGTAGACCATGCTTGACCATGATTTATTTTCATATCAAGAATACCTTTATCAAAATGCAATGTTGGAACATGGTTGACCATGGTTGATTTTCATATCTAGACAATCTTTGTCACAATGCAACATTGAACCATGGTTGATTTTCATATCCAGACAATCTTTGTCACAATGCGACATTGGACCATGGTTGACTATCACTGATTGTCGTTGAACTCATAAAATTTTATGATTTCCGTAACCTATCTCGATTAGAAATTTTTTTTACAAGTTGAATTTTACTAGAAGAAAATCATGGCTATAATATTATAAAATTAGTTGAAGTTTCCACATGAAAAATCAACAACCATTAACCTATCATGGTTAGAAATTATTTTTATAAGTTAAATTTTACTCGAAGCCAATCATGGCTATAATATTATAAAATTAGTTAAAGTTTGCATATGAAAACTTAGAAACCATTACTTTAATCGGGTAATTTTGAAATTTGAGAATTAACTATCAATTTTTTAAAAATTTATTCAAATTATCTATCAATTTCAAGGACAAGGATGTGAATACATTTTCACAAGTAATTTTAATCTTAATATATTAACCATATAATGATATAATCTTAATGTTAATCTGATAATAATAATATAATAATAATAATAATAATAATAATTAATTAATTAATTAATAATTAATTATAATTATAATATAATATTGAGTTTCGCAAAGTTTTAAGATTTGGAATCCATGCTTTACAACACCCGGAACTTTGACATAATATCTTTTCAAAAAAATATATAAATTAAAAAAAAATTACTTTGAGAAGGATGCTTTGTTCTCATATGGAGGCCTAATTATAATACCAAATCATAGTAAATATCTTAACTTATAACATAATAGTTGAATAAATAGTTAAGGGACGAATACTAATCATATATCATTGTCCAAAGTTCTCAGGTTGTAAAGCAAATATGGGTTATGCTTCTTGATTTTTTCAAAGCTATAAGTTGACATCAAAGTGAATATGGCACGATTCAAAATAGTTCAGAATTGAAGTCGTTGGAATACAAATTGATTTGGAGAGTTTTGTATGCTGATGGAGTATATGTTGGTGATCCTCTCACATATGTTTTTGCAGAAATTTTTGAGGCATTTGACACATAATCATAGTGTCTTATGATGTTATTTTTATTATGTAGCATTATATTGTTGTGAGGGTTTGATAGTATTTAGATTTTGTATTCAAAATTTGATGCATAGTTGTGGCCACTATTTTTCTAGTTTGGAGAGCATATCTCTTGTGGTGTTTATATTTGATTTGATGATGACATCTTGCTGTTAGAGGTCGTATTGCAGAGATGAATCAAGTTGAGCAGAAACTCTTGGGATCCAATTTGAAAATAGAAGAATTAAAGGGTTGTGTTACTAAATAACAGTTATCACCATAGGATATTCTGATATAATCTTCCAATGAATAATATTTGATTGCATGGAAAACTAGGGCTGCGATATAAATTAAATGGTTGATGAATATGATAGACATAAAAATACTTAACTCATTATACATTTGGCATTACCAATTAAAAAACAATTGTCAAATCATAAATCATAATAATAATAATAATTATTATTATTATTAAAAGAATTGATATGTGAGTTAAACATACATATTTTTACAAAAGCATGTAGCAATTTTTTTAGTTATGGAGATTCATCTCACTTTACTATGGAGATTCTTAACTATAAATACAATTTATTACAATAGCACAACTTAGTACTAGCACAAGACCAAAAATCTATAACTCATATTTACATGGCACCCTTTCATATGATATTTTTTTAATTAATCAATTTAAATAAAAGTGAACAAAGGGAATAAGTATTCTTGAGATGAATCTCAATCTTAGATATCTGAATACTAAAACCATTTTGGAATATTTCATGCAAGTTAAATCCATAACATTTGCCTAGTAATTATTGGTAGCTAAATTAAAACTTTGGGAGTGTTATTCAAAAATAAACAAGGCTATTAGCCTAATTCCACTCACAAGCATGTCTATCTTGGAATAGAACTTCAAAATTTTTAATTTAATTATCAATAAGTATTAAGTGGACGGTGTTGATTTAACTTGTAATAAATATTATAGGATATTCATAGTAGTATACAAAAATCAAAGGTTGAAATTTATCTCCAAAGTAGTTATGCCCTTTCTGTTTTTTAATTAAATTGATTAATTAGAAAAATAAAGGTCTTATGAAGAAATTCCATATGAAGTGATTTATTGTTTATGTTATTTTTTGTATCATTTGATGTATTCTAGCTACAAAATTTGGAGAGACTAGAATACATCAGATCTCCAAAACCCAGAAACCATTTTTGGAAATTCCGCCTAGAAGTGACTTAATTACAATATTAACCAAATTTTAAATATTTCCTAAGTCTACACATAGGGAATATGGTTAAATAATTAGTATTAATTAATTCAAGGCAAGAATAATCTAGAAACTCACACAAATCAATCTGAAGAAGATCCCATCCCTTAATTAAGTTTTAATCTTGGTAGTTGCTGCTCCAATAGAGGATTATAAGAGGAGGTCAATGTGGTTATGGAGAGATCACTTGAGACATTTGATAAATTCAATTTCTTGGAAATTAATTTCCAGAGTAGCAGTTGTTAGTGGCGAAAGAGAGAGCTAGAGATTGAAGCGATGAGAGAGGGGCAACGACAATGAGGTTGGAGGAGGCATTATAGATCTAGCGAGTGCATTTGAAGAGAGGCAGAAGAGTCACAGAGAGGTTGACATTGGGGCAGTGCAACAACTTCTAGAGGCAAGATTGATTTGCTGGAAGGGAGACATGTCTTAAGCTCCAGAGGCTGGGAAGGACCCGCAGAGTGCTAAAGAAGCATCTTTCCAGTCAGCAGAATGCAAAATGACTTCATCAGAGACTAGTCTAAGGCTAAGCATCAAGAAGGTTGTGTAGAGGTTGAGACAGAGGGTTAGAGGTCTGAATTTCTAAAGGAAAGTCGTGTCAGTGTTTTCTTGTGGGGTGAGGAAAATTTGTCACTATAGTTTTTGCCAATATTTTCCTCTGTAGGATTACCAAATTTCAGCATCTAGTTGTACTTAGAATTTCTTACTACTGCATAATAATAAAACCCTTAACTATTGCACTATTTTCACAAGTAGGGCTTTTCCGGGGTCTTTTGTCCAAAAATAATTATGTGAATTTTTATGTGTATGTGTCATCATTTCTCAGTTTGTAGCGCAATAATTTTCCGCAGTTTTTTTTTTTTGTGAAGGTTGTAGTGTATTTATTTCAATATTTGTCGTAGCACATAAATTGTTAATTAATTAAAAATTAGGAGAAATAATATTAGTTGCTGCAATAGGGTTCCAATTTGAGGAATTTTTACATGGTATCAAATCATTGTTGATCAACTATAGAATTCAAAAATGAAGGAAAGGAATTTTGCTTCTTAGTGTGAGCAGTAGGACGAAATTCCCAAGGGCATCAGAGCCATTCTACTAGGAGGCCAAGTTACTTGTGGAGGGTCAAATTTTTTCTGAGTGGAGGGTGTAAAAATTCAATCTTTTCATAGTGAGTGATTCCAAAGGCAGAGGGAGAAACTCCGATTTTTCGTTGAGAAGATATCTAGCTAAACACAATGGTTTTTGGATTAGTTCACTAGAGCAGAGCCAACGTCGGGGTGGAAGAGCGAAGAGCACAAATAGAGGGATTTTTTTCCTCAAGGAACTTCTAGTCTCAAGAAGTTCAATTTTCCTTGCAGATCGACAGTAGTTGTGAGAAGATCTTCTCCATCCAGAAGGGAGCGCAAATAACAGAGCAACAACCGAGTAGAAGGAAAGAGGAAGTCTTTAACAAGTCGTTGAGATGGCCATTGTTAGGCTTCATGATCAGGACAGGTTGGATGGAGCTTCCAACTACATCATCTAGAAGGTAAGTATGTCTTTCCTTGTAGATGAATATGGCCTGAAAACCTACATTCATAGAGTGGTGGCAGTTCCTTGGGATGTAGATCAGTTGAAAGAGTTTAGAAAGGAGATGGCGTGGGTGAAGCAGTTGATCCTAGATAAAGTATGGGATCATATAGTCTCGCATATATCTCATAAATATATTACCAAATAGCTGTGGGGTCCTCTTGCCACGTTATATTAGGGTATTTCCGAGCAGCAGAAGATGTACCTTGAGGAGAAGTTGAGGCTCATATGGATGCAGAAAGGCGAAGGCATAGACCCCTTCCACACTAGTATTCAGGAGGTCTCGGACCAATTTTTAGCTGTTAGGGCAGCACTTCAACTCACAAAGCTAGTGACATTGGAACTCAACAATGTCTCTCAGGATTGGCAGATATTTCTCCAAAGCATATTGGGCAGATACAAGTTACCAGAGTGGGATATGATGTGGGTTGACTTGCATCAGGAGGAATTGAGGCAAGCTATTTTGAATAGCTCCATTCATGGCAGCAGCAGAAGTGGATAAAAGATGGTGAAGGAGGAGGAGAATGTGGACCTTGCATCTAAGGGTCTTAGTCAGGGACATGGGGAGCAGATAAAGGAGAAGAAGGACCTGTTGAAAGTTAAGTTCTTCAGGTGTGGTGAGCTTAGTCACTACAGTACCCAGTATCCTCTGAGGAAGAAGGACAAGGAGGAGAAGGAGTAGTAGTAGTCAGCTTCATTATATATCAATAGGTTCTCCTCTAGGCTGGAGGAATACTTCACAATGTTTGTCGATATACCTATAGGAGTGAGATGGGGTGACTCGGTATTGTAGCCTCACAACACTACAGTTGGGCAAGATCCTTGAGGAGTCCACCTCATGGATCAATACCTCGCTACAGGGGCCCACAGTAGCAGGATGGATCAAGGGTAGTTGATGCAGTTAATACTAGAGTGATTGTTACAGATTAGTGGTAGTCAGATGCTGAGGAGCGTAGTGCAGAATTGGTAGCAACGCAGATTCTTCAGTGACAATGTAGATGCTAGTAGCAGTTAGAGACTCGGGAGACAGATGCATCATACTGATCACATTTGATTCAATGTTTTGCATGTTTTTTAGTTGTAAATGTTGTAGTTGCAGCAACAACGGATGAGAGGGAGTTGCAGTGCAATTGGAGTGTTGGAAGTAGTATGATAGTGTCAATAGCAACACAAATGCAACGTATATCATAGTTTCATAGTGGTTGGTGGGAAATATGGCCAGACATCAACAATGTGATAGGAGATGCTATAGAGACAGGTTTTGTGGCAGGGAGTATAACACTATAACACATTCCTCACCAAGAGGGCGTATTAATTTTTGTAGAATTAGATGTGTTCTAGCCACAAAATTTGGTGGAGAGACTAGAATACATGAGATCTCCAAAACCCAGAGACCATTTTTGGAAATTCCACCTACAAATGATCTAATTAGATTATTAACCAATTTTAAAATATTTCCTAAGTCTAAACTTAGGGAATATGGTTAATTAGTCAATATTAATTAAGTCAATGCAAGAATCATCTAGAAACTCACACAGATCGATCCAGAGAAGATCCTAGCCATCGATTAAGTTTTAATATTGGTTTTTGGTGCTCCAATAGAGGATTATAAGAGGAAGTCGATGTGGTGATGGAGATATCACTTGAGACACTTGAGCAATTTTATTCCTTGGCAAATCGATTTCCAAAGTAGTAGTTTTCAGTTGTCTAAGAGAGAAAAAGAGACCAAAGTAGTGAGAGAGAGGCATCGAGCCCATTTGTAGAGAGGTAGAAGAGCTACAAAGAGGCTTATGCTAGGGCAGAGTAATAGATTCTAGAGGCAAGATCGATTTGCTAATAGGGAGAAACGTCTTTAGTTTTAGAGGCCAAGAAGGACTCCAAGAGTGTCGGAGAAGCATCCTACCAATCAATAGAATGCATAACGACTTCATCAAAGACCAGTCTGAGGCTAGATGTCACAAAATCTGCACATAGGAGTGCAAAGGATGATGTAGAGGGTTAGAGGGCCGAATTTCTGAAGGTGAGTCATACCAGGAGTGTGCCTATGGGCTAAGGAAACTTCATTACTAGATTTTTTTTTGCAAGTATTTTTCTCTATAGGATTACCAAATTTCAGCATCCAGTTGTACTCAGAATTTCTCACTACTGCATAATAATAAAACCCTCAGTTATTGCACCAATTTTCCCAAGTAGGGATTTTCTGGGGACTTTTTTCCAAAAACAATTTTGTTAATTTTTATGTCTATGTGCCAACATTTCTTGGTTTCCGGTACATTATTTTTCCTTAATTTTATTTGTGAAGGTTGCAGTGCATTTATTTCAATATTTGTCGTAGCAGATAAATTGTTAATTAATTAACAATTAGGATAAATAATATCATATGTTGCAATAGGGTTCCAGTTTAAGGAATTTTCACAGTTTATTGGGAAAGTAGTATTGATAAGCCACAATGTTGGCCCACGGTATTGTAACAAATCCATTTACAAATTAGGAATATCCATGGTAAAATAAGGGTAAATCTCCATGATTAAGAATTTGGTTCCATGTTTTTTTAAATGTATATATGTTTAACTTATATATTAATTATTTTATTATAATAATAATGCATAGTCTGAATAGGCCACAATTTTTCTGGCTACAAACTCCTTGTTCTAGAGAAATTGTGACCTTAGTAGACAATTCCTAATAATAATAATAATATTGTAGTAGTTATAATTTAGTTATTTTCTATGATTTTTTTTAGCAACATGAGATGTATCATGTAATATGTGTTTTGATGTTTATTATGGATTAATGTCTATCTAGTCTTGCCAACCACTAAATTTATATGACTACCCTAATTATAACTTTATTTTTAATTATTAATTGCTTGCTATTATTATTTATTATAAAATAATTTAATTTATTAGTCACACATCTATACATTTAAAAATATATATGTAACAAGATTATTAACTATGAACATTCACCCTCACACTTTACAGTGAATAGTTTGCTTATACTATAAATAGGATTTATTTCAATATCATGGACTAAAAAATACCATAATTCATGTTCATATGACATTTTTTAATTAATCAATTTAATTAAAAAAATAAAAAAGAAATAACTGCTTTTGAGATCAAATATCAACCTTTGATTTATGACTATTTTAAAAATATTCTAAAATATTCAACAGACAAAAAATCTGTACTAACCACTTAATAATATTCATAATTAATTAAAATTTTAAAACCCTAATTCAAAATAAACATATCTATCAACATAGTAAACAAATTGTACTAATAATTATTTTTTAAAATTAAATTTAAAGAAAACAAAATAAATATTAACTACTAAATATCAAAATATTAAAAACAACTCTTTAAAAGAATTATAATAAATAAAAACACAAAAAACAAAAACAAAGCCTTCTATATATATATATATATATATGGTACCAAACAAAAAAAATAAAGCTATTCAAAATGATTCCAATTAACTACTTTATTTATTTATTCATATATATGTAAAAACAAAAAAGATGAAGATAAAATGATTCAAAATGATTCCCACTACTTGTTCTAGTGAGGGATAGAGTCATCTGTGGAGAGGCGATGCTACAGTAAACCGAGTCTGGCAGATAAATCATTGTGTTGCTGTAAAAAGGCGAGCACAATTTTTTTTTTGTCTATGAAAATACTTAAGTTTTGTGATTTGTGAAAAAAAGGGGAGCTAACAATGGCAACCATGCATTCCATTTGTGATCTCTTCTACAATTTTAAATGAAAACACTACAAAATTCAATATAGTGAATATAATAAGGCAAGCCATTTCACAACCTAGATTTGTATAAATCTCATGGGAAATTGTTCATGTTGCACTTGATAAATATTCTCTGTAGTTTGCAAACATCTCAGAGACCATACTCTCTGTATAGTTTTGGAACTATGATTTCATCATAGATTGTTCTATGTTCATGGTTGTGAGGAAGAATTCTTGAAGCCTAAGAATCCAAGTGGTAAAAATTAAAATGTATTCCTTTCATTTGAAAAACTAGTACTGATCATTTAACCATGAAAATTTTTGAATGTGCTTTCAAGAAGGATGAGACTTACAAATCTACAAGTGTCATTTAGAAATTGGCTTGAGTGTTTTTCTATATATCATTGAAATTTATTTATGTATTTTTTGTTTGACACAACTTAGTTGATAATGTGTTATTAGTCATGAGGACTAATATAACATGTTGCATTGTGTTGACTCAAGTTACCTATTGATGTTGAATTTTTGTTTTAATCGTATAGATTTTGTACAATTCTTGTATGGCTCCTGTATTGGCCCAGAATATACCTACTTTTGAAAAAAGAATAAGGTATCTATATGTGCAAGTTGTACACTATTAAGGAAGGTGTTTAAAAGTATTTGATGACTCTAATGCTTCAAATGATGTTTCCAAGGTGAATAATGTTATTTGAAAGATAGGGTTTCTATTGTTGTCCATGGGAAAATCTCTATTTTGAACCCTTGACAATAGTGGAATGATACCTATACATACATGTGTAAGTTGAATATTGTTTTTTTGGTAAGCTAGTCATGCCTATGTATTACTTTAAACAAGAAAACATTGTTCATGTGGCTATTGGTCTGCCATTGGGAAAACCAAACTAGTAGCACGTAAGTAAAGTCTTTGACAAAATTATGAGTGACTGTAACAATATAAATATATAAGTCATGTATCCTAAGACTATCAAACAAAGTAATGGAAGACTTAAAACTAGAGCTAATGAGAAGGTTGTGTAGCCTAATCTAAAAAATAAAAACAAAAATAATAAACCCAACCATCATTAGGGGGAATCTTCTTGTTGGGGTGAAGGTGCAACCTCCTCTTCCTTGTTCTCAGGAAATCCTAATTCTACTACTTTCTTGGAAAGAGAAGTCACCTTGTAATCCAAATTGTCCACTTGTAACTGCAAAGTATCTATGCACAATAGAATTTCCTATTGGGACTCACTTCTTTCTAACATGAATTTGCCCAGGGTAGTTTTGATTTTCCAATAGAGATATTATGTTGTTTACTTATATTGGGTGTGCCTTGATCTAGTATTACCCAAGTCTCGATTCCACTATCCTATATTTTCTTCAACGTCTCTATTTGATAGAAATATTATTTACACTCTTGCTTCATTTTCAATAATTTCAATTCCTCTCTAGCTACCATAGGGGTATGCTCCAAACAATATAATATAAAGGATTTTATGACATCTTGTGCTCTCATGTGCAAGGATACACCTTTACCTTGACTTATGTCATGGCTAAGGGAAGAACCAAGATGAGACATGGATTTTGATAAAACAAGGTATGGGGGGATTGGGATAGGAGACATAAGTAAAAGATCATGTGCGAAATACCAACACAATAGTGTAAACTAGCCTAAAAGATAAAGAAGAGCTACCTGGAACCATAATATCAACAGAGCCAAAAGGACTTGAATTTGGGCACCAACTTATTAACTAACTGTGACCTTCTCCATCTTCACAAGGTGAGGTTCATGAACAGGGCCATAATTATAGTCATGTGTTTCCATAACCATATTTGAACACCTTTGTTTGAGATGACAGACATTATTTCCCTTCATTCCATCCCTTTTATGTAGGTGTTTGTGAAGTCCCATCTGACAACCAATCACAGAGATGAGTGGTGATGGTGTGTTGGGAGGAGTTGGTGGTATCAACGTTGTTTAGAGAAAACCACACGGGGTTGTGTATGTTGAATATTGTTGAATAAGGTTTTCATCCATGATGATATAAATGATGATTTGTGTGATGTATAACCTTTAACAATGGCAAAAATTGTACTGTATGATTGTCCATGACAATAGTAAGAGCACTTTGTTTTGTAATGGAAACATACAATTTTTTTGCAAGAAATATGATGAATATTAAATATGTTAATGGGAATTGGAAATGGTGCTTACTACAATTAATACGGTGCATCAATAATAAAGAGGATGATGAAATGGAGGATATAGAGAAAGTGTGAAATGGAGGATAAGACATGGAGTATGAAGATGATGATGATGATTCTTGCAAATAAAACTCGCAATAGGTTGTACAATGTCTCTTTGTTGTGACGGTTTTTGTATAGATACATAATCCTTCCGATTGTTTTATTGGTGTAGGTATTATTCTTTATTTCTCAATCTAGTTTGAGATATTGATTCGCCTATTTCTAGCCGCATTTATTGTCTGTGTATGTTGGGCTAATTTATTAACATAAATTAACAAAAGTATTTAATTATCAATTCGGGTTTGTAAAACTTGGAGGCAAGTCCACTATATATGGATATCAGATATAATCAAACTTGAAAGACAAGTTATCAAAAAATAAAAAAGTGGATATTACAGATATAGCTTACACTAACAATTCCAATTCACCTTGCAATGAAGGAAAGCTGAAATGACTCTTAACATAAGAGGTCCAATTCTTCCTCAATTATTACTTGATGAACAAAAACTAGAAACCATGAACTCTCAATAGCTTAAGATGGATAAATAATCAATGAAGGGAGGCTGTTAACTTAAGAGACCTTTGGTGTTTCCCATCACAATTCATTCACCATAATGCTATCAATTCAAGACTGAAAATACATAAGAAAAACTACTTGCATGTAATCAAGGAAAAACCTAGTTTCAATCCACCAATTTAACAGAATGAGTGTTCAACTTGAACGCCTTGTTATTCCATCTTACTAAAGTGATGAAAAAACTAAGATTCAATAAAATAAATCACCGCACATCAACCATAAACCAATCTGAAGCAAAGCACATAAACAAGTTCTAAGATAACCAAATTATGGAAAATTAAACTAGTCTAACAAGAAGTATACTTAGCTTGGAGTGGGGGCCCTCCGCCCTTACTTTACACACTTGAAGGTTGATATTAGAAGCTTAAACTTCAGTCACACATCCACACTAATGAATATAAAAATTAAAGTAGAGCAAGTTCTTCTAATTAATCTCCAACATTCAAATGTCTTAGCATAAAGTTATATAAAAATTACATCCCATAAGCCTTCAAAGTCTTGGCTTAAATAGAAGTTTATGAAACAAACTGATCTAAAGTCTCTCTAACAATCATATCTATTCATATCCATGTATCTAAGTCGAATTCATTTGATCCATCCCAAGAAATATGGACAATCCCATGAAATCACAAAACTGCCCTATTTCCTAGAGATTTTCTGAGTGACTAGTCATGTTTGACGAGCTTTGAATGGGCCTAATAAAGCTTGTTTTGACTTAACCAAGTGGAATTAATTCAGTCCTAGTTCTCAAATTTTCCATTCATGCATCCAGCTCGAGCCCAAGTGTCCCACAAATATGTCATCCACATAGCTATTAGGGGAATTTCTGATTCTGTCCAAAATTGCACTTGAAACTCAATTTTCATAAAGACTTCTAGAAATTGCAAAATTAAAATTAAATACCTGAATATGCATAAAATACATCAAAATGAGATAGATTTGATGGAAAATGGATGGAAAATATAAGGATTAAGTAAGTTTCCTTAAGAAAAAATAAACCAAAACAAAGGGCCAACATGTCCCCCTTGCTTACTCTCAAGCATGTCCTCATGCTTGCCTCTGTTTCCTTGACCTTTTGCTTCTATATGCTGACTGGCCTGCTGATGTACCTACAGCTCCAACCCTTGAAGATGAAGCTTTCTCTTCAGCTACTTGTAAAAGGATATCTATGCCTTCATGTACTTCTCCTTTTTTGTAGATGACATTCTTCATGTATTTCTCCTTTTCTTCCCATTGTTTTTCTAAAAAGAAATTTCATCATTTCTCTTTGACTTGTTGCTCTTTGTAATATTCTTCACTTATTAGTGGAAAAATTATGGCTTGGGCTATGTATTTTGGAGTGATGGGAACAAGAATGTCTCTGATGTGTGATGAGGTTTCACCATCAACATACAAATACAAAAACTTTACACTATTCCTCGTCTGATGATAAAATGCCAATATATCATTTTGGATGAGTAGCTTCAGTAAAGACAACAAATAAAACTTGAATTTTGTAATACATTCTAACACAGGATTCATGTCCCTCTCGAATTAGCAATATCAACAACTTTACTTAAATGAGCCAATATCCAGTTGCCCTTACATTTCACTAAAAGAAGCCAATTTATGTATTTATTTATTTATTTATATTTATTATTATATTATTATTATTATTATATTTATATATATATATTATATATATTATATATATATATATATATATATATATATATATATATATATATATATATATATATATATATATATGACTAGGAATTCACTTTTAATTTAGCCACTGTTTTACCCACGTAATCTGAAAAACAGGGGTTGAAAGAACCATAAAAATATCCCAAATAGAAATGAATTTGAGAAAACTTCTCCATGGAGCATAACTAGGCTCATTCGGAAGAAAACCCATGATTCTGTTTTTCAAATTTCATTTTCTTTTGCTCAAAAAAATCAATGAAAAATAATGGCTTCTTTAGATTGAAATGCATTTCTGAGATTGAATGATCATTCAATTTGAAATCAATTTTTCTCTTCAAATGCTTCTCTAGTATCCTGCTTACCTCTTTTCTGATGCCATTGACAAAGAGATCAAAACCAATCCTCAAAAATATGAACTTACTGATTCCATAAACACAAAATTTTGATATAGAAAGATTATAAAAACATAATAAACATGTTTCTATTAATCTACTTCTTATATTCTATCCTCTATTTCATCAAAATTTTAAAAAACTCCTTTGTCTCTGATGTAGAAGTCTTTGTTTCTGTTTATCAACGCTCTGCTTTGTTCATGCAAACCAAATATCCATCCTTATACACATCTTTGTAAGAAAGAAATTTAACTCTTTTTTTGGAAAAGAAATATATATAAAAAAAAAACAAAATCATATTACAATTCCTCCCTTCGATTTTTGTTTTTCTTAACATATTCATATGACATCAAATTAGAGTCGCTTCTTCATTCACTGATTGTTGAATTGAGGCCACTGTGTGTAAATCGACATGCAACACTTCACTGGTGGTAATCAATGAATTGTTTCACACATTATAAACCCTATACTTTGTTTTCATTGACCATTTCCATTATGAAATCAAACTGAATCTTGGTCTTTTCTCACACTGTCTGATCATAAATATGAACAAGTGTAGTTGTAACCTTGGTTGGCTATACGTTTCACAAAGGCTATGCATTTCAAAACTACACAAGATTCCTCGTTTCATGCAATCAAAATTATTAAGAGACTCTATTTTAGAATTTCGTGGAATATTTGTCTCTCTCAGCCGAGTTTTGTTTCGTTTTCCTCCTTCCTACAGTTAACAAAATGTTCATAATCTTGAAGCTATGTCATAGTTTATTGTTTGTGCAATTAAACCCATTACCTGTGCATTTAAACTCACTTATAAACACTACAAGCTTGATGATTTCATGGAGTATACCTGATTGCTGTTGAAGTGTCATAATCCATTGATTTGTGGCCCACTTAGTTGCGTTTCATATCGTTTCCCACTATTAAGCATTGTTTTAGAAAATTGTTGGGTTGACTGGTGGCACAAACGGATGACAAACATAAGTTGTGTGCTTTGATATCCCGACGATATTTAGAAAATTCTTGAGATTTCCTCATGAACCTCTATTGAATTTATTAAAGAGAATCAAGCTTCCAATCTTACCTTTGCTTATCACAAGATTTTTTAACTAACTCCACTTCCTTCGTTGACTTACCCTTCTTATCTCTCCAAGTCCTCAGCGCTCTATTTCTACCTTCACTTCCTCTGTCAAAACGTTTTACTTCCCTCTGCTGCTGGCCAATCGCATCTACCGCCTTCCTGAGCCTCTCAACGACTATGATGGTAAAGAAAATTCACAGTCCTGAGGTATGTAGCTTCTAAAAATGGCGGAGCTCTTTACTGTTAGCGCACAAGGCTTGTCTCTATTATTTAAAAAAATGTTTTGACTGTTTTGATATTCTGTTTGTTGTCATTCCATGATTAAAACAAATAAGGAGCGGGTGCACTGCTGCTAGGGTTTCTGGAATCTCTCTGAAATGGCACATAATGGCCTAGACGACTCACCCACCCAGGACCTGATCTCCTGCTGCATGCGATAGGGTAGTAAGAGGAACGGGAGTAGAGCACATGGAAGCCCCACAGGGGGGAGCGCCACTGCTCTCCCCTAAAGCAACTGACATGCCACCAGAAATGGAGGAGCCCATCGTCTTTGGATCTCTTGATGAGGAGACGCTCAGGGCAGAGTACGTGCAACAAAAAAAGAACAAAGGGACAAATCTGTAGTCAGACAAGATAGAAGATAACCATGGAAGAAGTGAAAACGCAGAGGATAGACCAAAGATCACTTCGAAAACCTGCAAACCCATCACCGCTGAAAGGCCAAGAATAGAGCTACTAGGACAGAAGATCGATGAGCGTATCCAATATATGATGGATCACACCCTTATAGGAAAGTTCATAGGGTTCTGGCCAACAGAGAAATCCCTACGGGGTTGGATAGCAGCGAAATGGAAACCCAAGGGACACGTGACACTGCGGCTAGGACCGAAAGGGTTCTTCACAGCCATCTTCCTTTGCCTGGAGGACAAGTACAGAATCATGGATGAAGGACCTTATTTCTTTAATTCAGCTGGATTATACCTGAGAGACTAGGTAGCCAGATTCAACCCAGACAAAGAAGACTTGACTTGGGCTCCGGTTTGGATAAGAATGTACTCACTCCCAGAGGAATATTGGGAGGAAAGTCTGCTCAAAGACATAGGAAATGGTCTGGGTGAATACATAAAGGCTACAGAAGAAACGAAGTTTCAAAGATACACCTCCTATGCTCGCATTTGTGTCTTCATGCGCCTCGACCAAGCCCTGCCGGACTCGGTAAGTCTCGCTCACTATGATCATGAGTGGATTCAACCCTTAGACTATGAACATGTACCAATCCGATGCCGAAAATGTCATGCTCATGGAAATTTGTTTAGAGATTGCCCGCTAAATGCCATGAATAGCAGTATAGATCCCCTCATCCCTCCCACCCAAGATGAATTTACCAAAGTACCCAGCCGTAAACGATCGCATAAAACGCCCTCAGCTGGGAAAAAACCCATGCCAAACTCTGTTGTCACCCCCTCTACCAGTAATAGCTTTGAAATCTTAGCCCAAGCCTCTGAGGAGCCAGGTCTAAGCCACAAGACCACACCACCGCTCATTGATGCCTCTTTCCACCCCCCTCCTTCGGACCATCCCCCTGAGTCCCAACCCTTCATAGATGTTGAAGTCGATCCCATCATCAGCCAAAAAGAGCCAAAAGAGAAAGCAAATGATATGGAAGTTGATGGTACACCAGATCAATCCCAAAGCATAGACCCTTTCATAGCTGGAAGCAGTCAGGTGCAACAAATGGATGAGGAACCAGAGAGCATAGATATGGAAGGACTAGACATCCTACAACTAGAAATAGCCTGCAAAAAAGGGACTATGACAAAATCTCAGAACTTCAGCTAAGAAAACTGGAAGTGGTCATTTCTAAAGCATAGCAACAAAGACAACTTGGCATTCAACCAGGAAGCCATTGGGATGGTGGGCTTAGGACAAAAGATTTCAAAAAAAGAGGAAGGAAAATGGAGCTCCAACGAACTATAGAAGTTGGGAAAATCCTGGTAGATTCGGGCAGGTATGCAAAACTGACGAAATACTACAAACCTTCCACAAATGTTGAATAATGAAGCTCATCTCATGGAATTTAAGAGGGATAAATGACCCAGGAAAACTTAGAATCCTGAAAAACATGATAAAGATGGAAAATCCACAAATTTGTTTTCTACAAGAAACTAAATGTAACAGTAGCACTTTAGAAAGCATCCTTTCTAAAGCTTGGACGGGATGTCAAACAGTAGCGGTGGATGCTTCTGGAGCCTCGGGAGGGCTAGCCATTGCTTGGGACTTGCAAGTGCTATCCCTCTCAGATTTTCATGCCTCTCACCACTTCATTCAAGCCACTTTTCATCTTTTAAGTACTAATATACGTGGGCTCCTTTCCAATGTCTATTTCCCGCAGGACGCAAGGAAAAAGGCAGATCTACTCAATACAATAGAAGCCTTGAATAACCACAGAACACATCCTCTATGGATCATTGGAGGAGACTTCAACATGATCACCAAGATGGAGGAAAAGCTGGGCAGAAGAAATAGATTGGAACAGGAAACTAATCACTTCAAAGACTTCATCCACAATGCCTCTCTTATTGATCTGCAATTTTGCAATGGAAAATATACATGGAGTAACAGAAGAGCGGAAAAACACCAAATTGCCTCTAAACTTGACAGATTCCTCATATCAGACAACTCGATCCAGATAGGAGGGGATATAACATCGACAATCCTTCCCCACTCAGGCTCAGATCATTGGCCAATCTCCCTGCAGTGGCAATGACCGGGCAATGTCACAGGGCGACCTTTTCGCTTTGAAGAATTCGGGTTCACCCATCCGGATTTCAAGGACTTCATCAAATCCACATGGAAAGCCTTTATACCGCCAGAGGGATCCAAAATGCTTCAATTCCAACAGAAATTAAAAAATCTCAAGTACCATTTAAAGCGTTGGAATGTGGAGACCTTTGGAAATATCTTCAAAGAGCAACAGAACCTAATGAGAAACGTGGCAAATCTTCATCAAAAAATAATCACAAAAGGTCACACGGAAGCGACTCTGGAGGAAGAGCAAAGCATCCACAAACAACTGGAAGAAAGAAGGAAGCAGGAGGAGATACTATGGAAGCAAAAATCCAGAATCAGATGGCTAAAAGAGGGAGAGCGGAATACTAAGTTCTTTCATCGAACAATGGTTCAACGAAGAATGCACAACAATATTCCTTTCCTCCAAAAGCAAGGTGGGGCATGAATAGAACAACATGAGGAAATTGAGAAATAATTTCTAACTCACTTCAAGGAGGTTCACCAAGAGCCAAATACGGGCAGGGGACTAGCTATAGACAGGATCATCCAACATGTGCCAAAACATATAACTGAGGAACACAATGAACTTCTTCTTCGACCTATTCTAACTCAGGAGGTGGATACTGCCATGTCTCAACTCAAAGAAGGCAAAGCTCTAGGACAAGATGGCTTCACTACATCCTTTTTTCATTCTTTCTGGGACATGATCAAACTTGAAGTCCGGGAGGTGGTGGAGGAATCAAGAGCTCTTCATTGGCTGCTACCGTCTCTCAATTCTACCTGCATATCTCTTATCCCAAAAGAGGAGGAGTCCACCGCGCCTCACAAGTTTCAACCGATTTCTCTATGTAATGTCATTTACAAGGTCATCTCCATGGTAATAGCCAACAGGTTAAAACCCCTTCTACCTCTGCTCATCTCTCCTGAACAGTCGGGGTATGTTGAAGGAAGATAGATCTTTGATGGCATAATCCTCACACATGAGAATATTCACTCTCTCAAGCAAACTAGGCAGGCAGGTATGATTCTAAAGTTGGATCTTTCTAAGGCTTTTGACAAACTCAGCTAGTCCTATGTACAAAAAATGCTTAATGCTTTCGGATTCTCTCACATGTGGATCCGATGGATTATGAGTCTTCTAACTTCTTCCTTCTTCTCTATTCCTGTGAATGGCTACCCGTCTCAGCCCTTCAGGCCCTCTCGGGGAATCAGGCAAGGCGATCCCCTCTCCTCCTTCATCTTCATCCTGATGGCTGAAGGCCTGGGTCGTCTCATCAAGCACTCCCATCTCTCTCATCAGCTCAAAGGCCTTTCCATTCACAACTCCCCTGCTATAACTCACCAGCAGTTTGTTGATGAAAACATGCTCTTCGGTTATCCTTCTGTACATGAAGCCTCCCGATTCAAATATCTGCTCAATGACTTCTTTGAGGCCTCAGGTACTAGTATAAACAATTCCAAATCACAAATCTTCTTCTTCCATACCCCTCCAGTTGTCAAGCTTGTTGTAGCTAGAATTTTGGGTTTCCCCATCGCCACCCTTCCATTCAATTACCTTGGCGCCCCCCTCATAGCTTCTGCCATTAACCACTCTGCCCAGCGCAGGCTCATTGAAAAGCTTGAAACGCGTCTAAACCTCTGGACATATAGATCCCTGAACATGGCCAGTCGTGTGGTGATCATAAAAGCAGTACTACAGGCAATGTCGCTTTACTTGTTCTCAATCTTGGCAGCCCCCAAATGGGTCTTAAAATGGATAAGAGACTTACAGAGAGGATTCCTTTGGGGGAACTCAACCACAAACCATAAATGGGCACTGGTAAAATGGACCACTGTTTGTACGACCAAGGAAAAAGGAGGTATTGGTCTTAGAGACCCCAATCATAGTAATGGAATCATGAGTGCCAAAATCTGGTGGCAATGGCTCACTTCACCTGAAAAACCTTGGGCTGCCATCTGGACAGCCAAGTATGCCAACCATAGGCCACAGGAGGAACTCATAAGATACATTCCTAGTGTCCATGGTTCTCTGATATGGAATGCAGCCAAACAACACTTCCAGTTGATTCAGCAGCATAGTTTCTGGGAAGTTCGAAATGGTCACACTGCGCGATTCTGGACGGACGCCTGGAACCAACTACCAAAGCATAATGGAATCCTACACATTCCTCCCAACTTCATCGAAGCGGTCGAGCAACAGAATAAGATATGGGAGTATTGGGATCAAGAACAAGAGCAAGGATTCTGAAAGTGGAAACAGGGTATCCAGCTTACCAGAAACGAGGAACATCCATTCACAGAAGAATTGGAAAAGGATCTAAGTAAAAGAAGCATCCGACACTCAAAGGACAGAGACATACTACGATGGGGTTATCTGCCTAAGGGGGCTTTCACTACTTCAGAGGCTTATAAAATCATAAGCACAGACCCAACCCCTCCAAACCCAATATGGACCAAAATCTGGGGGTTTGGCTCATGGCCCAAAGTTTTTCTTTTTTTATGGCTGGTTGGACACAATTCTTTTTAACTTGGGATAAACTCCGAAGGAGAAACTATCATGGCCCCTCCATATGTGTTAACTGCAAATCTCAAGAGGAAACCACTCAACACCTATTGGACGCTTGCCCCTTGGCCAACCAAATATGGGAGAAGGCAAGTTTCAGGAGTCAAAGAAATTGTAGGCTTCCAAATGATATAACAAATACCCTAAGACACTGGCCAATGAATCTGTATAAATGTGAACTTCTCAATCAATTATGGCGCATTCTTCCTGGGCTGCTACTATGGAACAAATGGAAAGAATGAAACAAAAGGATATTCAAAGATTAGTATTCCCCTATTGACATTATCTGGCGCAAGGTCTGTGGGAATCTAGAAGAAACCTTGCAGCTTAAATCCTGGAACAAGGAAGACCTCCCAACTCTAGATAATGAGAAAGCTATCTGGGAAAACTGGAACTTACATCTACCCCAGAAGTTCCACAACAAAATCCAGCATAATGGCAGCAGTACCAAAAAGGTCTCCTGGACTTCCCCACCTGAGCATTCCTTCAAACTCAATTTTGATGGAGCCTCAAAAGGCAATCCTGGGATAGATGGATATGGGGGAATATTCAGAAACCATGAGGGCAAGATTCTTCAGATCTACTATGGAAACATCAGATGGGACACAAACAACTCATCTGAGTTGGAAGGCCTTTGGAAAGGTCTCATTCTTTCCCGGCATAACAACTTCAGCCCCTTGGAGGTAGAAGGAGACTCTCAAATCCTAATTAACATGGCTAAGCATCTCCTAAATGGCTCTCATGCAAAGAAAATTACCACAAGATGGAGGCTTGAAGCGAGACTGGAAGCAATGGAGCAAGAACTACTTAATAACAGAGCCATCACCTTCAATCATATAAGAAGAGAAGGCAACAAAGTAGCAGATTTTATGGCCAACATTGGTGTGGAAAGTAAGTCTACTCTACAAGAAGGAACTCTAGACATACTAAAGAATAATGCACAAGCTCAGGAATGCAATCACCTGGTCCAAAATGACACCACCCCTGCGGATGCGGGTGCAAACCAATGTGTTTAAGTTGATGGGACGGGGGTACAGGGGCAGCCACATGCCTGCCATGCGCAAAGGTGACTTGGAAGGCTGTGGTGAAGGACACCCCCGGAAGGCGATGTTAAAGGCTATGGGATGGCAAAGAAGGAGCATTTACGCTCTAACCTCCTTTGGCTGCGTTGCAGAGTTTGGCTCTGCTTCACAATTGAATGCCTCGTTAATGGCGGGCGACCCTCGAGGTAGAGCATGGATTTTTATAAACAGCGGCAGCCCTGGCTTCACCATATTCACTTGGGCAGAGTTTGGGGCTCCCATTCCATCGCTGGTGCTAACAAATTCAGGCCCTGTTATGATTTATTCCATCCCGGGTCTGTTGGTTCAGTTTGCTTATGCCCCTATGGGTTTTTTGCATTTCAATTTGGCTCAGGACTGCTCTATCAACATGGTAAGGACTCCTCAGCGGATGCTGAGTCGTCGCAGCTCTAGTCATGGAGGGTCATTGCGCCCCTCAGCCGAGGCGGAATCCCATTCTCCCTGTCATTGCCCTCATTGTCGCTGTCACTACCATTGCCCGCATCTGGAGGTGCTAGCTCTCTCAGGCACAACCAATTTATGGAGGCCAGATCACCTAGGTCTTCGGCAGCTCCTTATTTCGGCTCTCCAATTTTTACCTTCAACAACCCCCTGAATCGTCCAAGAATTAACACCCACGTCTCTGTTCTTTTTATTGATGAAGCCCAGGATGAGGGTGGTTCCAGTGCTCCGCCAGAATTTGAGGCCCCGGTTGACACAGCCAAAGCATCTAAACTGCCCACGGTGGACAAGGGGAAGGGTACGGTATTGCCAGACCCTCAGTTGGAGAAGAACCAGAAGCAGCCAGAAGCGGCCGAGGTGAAAGAGGGCCAAGTGCAGGAAGAGGAAGAATATGGATGGTGCCCAATTGTGGAGGAGGTGTCGGAGGACTAGTCTGCTACCAGGTCTCAGGTTCTGTAGCTCGGGTGGGATTCTGGTTCTTTCCTTTCTTTTTGGTCATGTCCATCTGTCTAATTGTCTCTGGCTCGTCTACGTGTTGATTTTCTTTTATGTCAATGTGTCAAAGTGGCAATTTGCCATCGCTGAGGTGTAGGGTCAGTTACAGTCGTGTTTGGTTATCAATTTTGTGGGAAGTTACAGTTGTGCAAGGGTGTCAATTTTGTCCTCCCGTGCGTGGGAATGATTTTTTTGGTCACAAACGCCCCTGTGAGGGAATGAATCGGGTAGCCCTCTCTTTCTGCTACATTTGGTTGATCCAGAATGCCACTCTTTTAGGCAGATGGATCTCTCAGACAACTTGCATGTAATTGTACTCTGGTTTTTATGTATATAATAGAATAGTTTAATCAAGAAAAAAAAAGATATTCTGTTTGTTTTCCTCTGAATGGAATGCATGTATAAACCATGCATACTAAATCAAAATTATTTTCGATAGAATGGAACCGTTTGTAATTATTTGTACTGTTCTATCGACACCATATGGTTTATTATTTCTATGTTTGCATTCAAACTCTTTTATTATGATTTTAGATCAGGTTATGCTTGATCATTTGAAGTCATCCTTCAATCAAGTCATGGATGTCCTCCTGCATACCAACTCACCATACCTTTGACTGTTGTATATATTGTTTGTTGCCACGTTGCTTGCATGAATGCTAGTCATTCATTATGTTTTTGTTGGGTTTGAAATGCATTACCACTGGGCTGTTATGATGACCAAACTCCATTGTATTATCATAAGGCTTGGTATAATAACCTTGCACCATCACGTTGTATTTCCATAAGGTTTTCCATCATATCGTATTTCCCTTATAACTTTACACCATACATATATTGCCAATAGCATTTCTTTTTATGTGCTATGATAAGGTTAAGACATAAATCATTTTGATTTATATGTTTTGCAATATATTTCATAATGCACATATCTCTTATACCTCTTATGTTTTGCAATGTATCACTTTAATTTTAAAATGACCATTTAGGTCATGTTTAAAATTATCTCCATAATACTAATGTTTTATATGGTGGTGCAGGTTTCGATTTATCAAATCCTCATTTTGATCCCTTTGGCTTATAAGGAAAAATACTTAGGGTTATGGAATGAATATGAAATATATGAATGGAATATAGAATATAAATATAGGATTAGGTCTAGGATAAATGTACAATATAAATGTAGGATGTACATAGTATTAGGTATAAGATAATGGGTATAGGATGAGGGTAATGTAATGAATATAAAATATGCATTCAGGTATTAACTTAATTTTAACAAGCTCTAAAAATTTCTAAAAATTCGAATTTGCAAGAACAAAATTTTGTACTCACAATACTTGTACTTCCCTGACAATATTCGATAATGTCTTTTGCTCCTTGACAATATTGGATGATGTCCTCTGATCAAATGTCTTAGATAGATTGAAACATAGAATTTATTTCTACCTTCTATTCTAGCATCCTTCATTGATTCTGGTCCATTGATTGTTGATGTCATTCAGGTCCCTCTGCAATTGATTCATAATAACTCAGGTCCCTTCTGTTATGTACATTTTTATGCAATACATACATGTTTTTGCTAACATTTCAAGTCCCAACTGCTATTGATTTCAAAAATATTTCAGGTCCCAACTCCCAACAATACAAGTTCCATTGTCAATTCAGCTGCACAATTAAGTTTCTTTTGCGACCTTCCCCCTTGCTGATGGGAAGACTTGTCCTCAAGTCTTGTTTATTTTGGAGGATGATTCCTGGAAAATCAATCTGAAGAAATGGTAAAACAAAATAGAGAATTCATATTGGCCAAACAAGTTGGTTTTCCTATATGAATTCAAATTTGTATTGTGCCACTTTCGTGGATTTTCACAACCAAATGCCTTTATTATTTTTGACCTTTTTCTATTTTTTCTTTTCTTTTCGCGTTGGAGGTGGGGTATAATGGAGGAGGGAAGTATGAAAAGCTTATGACTATAGGTTATATTGAAGTCTTGATTTAGTAGTAAATGGATATATAATAATTCTAGACTTCAACATGTATGATGGATGAAATCATGAACAATCTGGCTTATGAAAGGCTTATTTGGATATTTATATGGCTTGACATGGTACAAAACTTGACTTCTTCTTCTGATGATTATCTTCATGTCTTTTTGCCTCGATCTCAATCATGTTGTAAGTTTTTTTGGTGTTGTTAGTCAATAACTAAAGACAAGCTTTAAGTGTTTGAGTTTCATTGAATGAATTCAACATCAGGTGAATTTTTACTTTGCTTTGACTTGAACATTTGTATTCATATTCTGAAATATGAATTTAAGATCGACTTTGAAAAGTACTTCATCCATGGAGTTCACCCCTTCATTCTTCCTATGATTTGCAAAAACATAGCACTTGCCTACAATACAATATTAGATGATGGAGGAAGAGAGGTTTACAGTCTCTCTTATTCCAATAAATATGTAAAGAATTATAAGCATTACTTAGAAAATAAGTCCAAAGATGATATACAAACGAAATGCATTTATTTACCCCTTGAGCACTGGTGGCCAGCCTAGACCTCCTAGTGGTATTTTGTTTACAACATATTTGTTTTATATCCAATTAGAGTGATTCCAAAGCCAAGTTGAAGTGAATTCATATGGCTATCTCCAGTATAAATAGGTTTTCAAAATGGTTTAAAATGATATGATAAAAATTATAAGGAGTGCCATGTTTGATAGAGCTACTCGTTAGTTTTTAACTAGACCAATAGTCACTATTTGAAGTGTAACTTCTTCAATAAAGATCAGATCAATGTGATTCCACTTGGAGATTAAAGTAGATTCACTTTTGTATTTCCAATAGAAACAAGTTTTAAAAATTCTTAGGCTTGATATCACAAAATTGGTGATGAACAGACCTAGGAGACAAAGTTTTACTATACTGCTTTGAAGCCATGCAATCACTAAATGTGGCATAACTTTTTCATTTCACCTCCAAATGGGATGATTCAAATTGTGTCTTAAACTAGACTTGAATATATATCTCCCATATAAATATAGGATTAGGTCTAGGATAAATGTAGGATGTACATAGGATTAGGTATAAGATAATGGGTATAGTATTAGGATGTACATGCAGTCACTAAATGTGGCATAATGTTTTCATTTCACCTCCAAATGGGATGATTCAAATTGTGTCTTAAACTAGACTTGAATATATATCTCCCATATAAATATAGGATTAGGTCTAGGATAAACGTATAATATAAATGTAGGATGTACATAGGATTAGGTATAAGATAATGCATTCACTAAATGTGGCATAACTTTTTCATTTCACCTCCAAATGGGATGATTCAAATTGTGTCTTAAACTAGACTTAAATATATGTCTCCCATATAAATATAGGATTAGGTCTAGGATAAATGTACAATATAAATGTAGGATGTACATAGGATTAGGTATAAGATAATGGGTATAGGATGAGGGTAATGTAATGAATATAAAATATACATTCAGGTATTACCTTAATTCTAACATGCTCTAAAAATTTCTAAAAATTCGAATTTGCAAGAGCAAAATTTTGTACTCACAATACTTGTACTTCTGTAACAATATAGGATTAGGATGTACATGCGTCACTAAGTGTGGACTGGTGAGTATTCCTTCCTGTCACGTGGGTGACCTGGATTCGATCCTCAGCAATGGCCCCAAAATGTTGGGCTAATTTATTAACATAAGTTAACACAAGTATTTAATTATCAATCAGGGTTTGTAAAACATGGAGGCAAGTCCACTATATATGGATATCATATATAATCAAACTTGAAAGACAAGTTTTCAAAAACTAAAGAAGTGTATATTACAAATATATCCTACACTAACAATTCCAATTCACCTTGCAATGAAGGAAGATGAACTGGCTCTTAACTTAAGAGGTCCAATTCTTCCTCAATTATTACTTGATGAACAGAAATTAGAACTCTCAATAGCTTAAGATGGACAAATCATCAATGAAGGGAGGCTCTTAACCTAAGAGACCTTTGGTATTTCCCATCATAATTCATTCACCATAATGCTATCAATTGAACACTGAAAATACATAAGAAAATCTTCTTGCATGTAATCAAGGAAAAACCTAATTTTAATCCACCAATTTAACGGAAGCAGTGTTCAACTTGAACACCTTGTTATTCCATCTTAATAAAGTGATGAACAAACTAAGATTCAATAAAATAAATCATCACACATCAACCATAAACCAATCTGAAGCAAAGAACATAAACAAGTTCTAAGATAACCAGATTATGGAAAATTAAACTAGTCTAACAAGAAGTGTACTTAGCTTGGAGTGGGGGCCCTCCACACTTGCTTTGCACACTTGAAGGTTGATATCAAAAGTTGAAACTTCAGTCACACATCCACACTAATGAACAACAAAATGAAAGTAGAACAAGTTCTTCTAATTAATCTCCAATATTCAAATGTCTCAGCATAAAGTTATATAAAAATTACATCCCATAAGCCTTCAAAGTCTTGGCTTAAATAGAATTTTATTAAACAAACTGATCTAAAGTCTCTCTAACAATCATATCTAGTCATATCCATCTATCTAAGTCAAATTCATTTAATCCATCCCAAGAAATATGGACAATCCCATGAAATCACAAAACTGCCCTATTTCCTAAGGATTTTCTGGGTGACTAGTCATGTTTGACTAGCCTTGACCGAGCCTAATAAAGCATGTTTTGACTGAACCAAGTGGAATTAATTCAGTCCTAGTTCCCAAGCTTTCCATTCATGCATCCAGCTCGAGCCCAAGTGTCCTACAAATATGTCATCCACATAGCTATTACGGGAATTTCTAATTCTGTCCAAAATTGCACTTGAACCTCAGTTTTCATAAAGACTTCTAGAAATTGCAAAATTAAAATTAAATACCTGAATATGCATAAAATACATCAAAATGAGATGGATGTGATAGAAAATGGATGGAAAATATAAGGATTAAGTAAGTTTCCTTAAGCAAAAATAGACCAAAATTGAGGGCCAACAATGTACTTGAAAACGCTTATGAACCAAAAGTTTTTTTTTCCTCCTTTTTTTCCTTTGTTTTTTCATTTTTCTTGTCAAGCTATTGATGCTAGTTTTTTATTTTCACTAGTACCTTACCCTATTTATCCTACTAGGGTTTTCATCAGGAGGAATGTGTTTATTGTAGACCTAAGGTTGCCTCCATGGTGGTTTTCAACCAAATGTCTATCCCAAGTGAATTAATGAGGTTTCCACTTGGATATTATATTATTATTATTTTATTTTTCATTTGCAATGTTTCAGATATCTAGGCAGCTTGAGAGAATTTTTACTCTCAACCACACCAAATTGTTAGGCTTTGAAAATGGTTGTGACTTATTCCTTTTATAGAGGCTTATTGTAGATATTTTTTAAAGAGCGGTTGCAAAAACCCTTGGATTTATTAGTGATTCACCATGATTTTACAAGATAATGTAATCTGGTGAGAGATTCACCAAAAATTTAGTATATAAATATTATATTATTAATAAAATCACCTTCCATTTTTTCTAAGTATCATGGGGATTCACCCATTTATTATACATATAAATTATGGGAGGTTCTTAAAATTTTCCCTGTTCCCAAGGCACTGTGTAGCAGAGAATGGAAGTTCAGGGGATGGATTTGTCTTAGTCAATAGCATTGCCAGATGGACTCATATGCACATTGGGAGTGTGCCCTGGAAAAATGAGCTAGTAATTGTTCATTGAGAGGGCAAGTGGCGCTGAATTGTAGCACTGGACATTGGATGCAGATTTGATTTTCACAATGCATTATAGAATTCCTAGGAAGAAGGTGAATCTTGGTATTACTTTGAGGGTGGAGGTGTGAGCCTCTAGATTCCCTTCTTGCTGATGCAGATATCATATCCTTTTATTTGTTTGTTGAGAAAATGTGTATAGTGTATATCACTGTAAATATTGTATCGAGACAGATTTATAAAGCTCCATAGATGGTATGACTATTTTCTAATTGAATCAAATGTGCATAAGTATATGTGGTTCTAAATTGCAAATATTGTTATGAGTTGTGTTATAAAGCTCCAGTAAACGGTATGGTTCTCATGTTTCAGAAGTGGTCATTTTAAATACTACAACGAGATGTGTTATAAATCTCCATGGGTAGTATGTTTTGGTTTTTAGTGGTCTTTCTATTCATAGGTGTCATTAAACACCAAGGACATTCTTCCCCCAAGGGGGAGGGTTCTGTAACAGCCCTGGTAAAAGATCCATGTAATAAAGTTAATAAATGAAAAAAAAAGACCAAGATCAGGGGAAACTTATTCCAAGCTGAATGTTGGGAAAAATATCCTAGTGTGCATCTTCATTTGGTTTATTATGGCTAAGGAAATTAGCAAAGGCAATGGAAAACACTTTGGAAAGGCAAAAAGGAATTTTTGACAATTTATTTATGAAAATAATGGAAATTTGGAGAAAAGGAAGGTGAAATGTCACAGGTTGCATGTGAGGAGGAAAATGAAGGGAATTAATGGAAAATTGAAGAAAGTGGAGGCCTCATTAATAGAAAGGCTTCTGATGATCAGTTCAAAACCTTTTGTCAAGCTCTAGTAAACGATATGTTTGCCATGTTTTAGTAGTAGTCATTGTAAATAATGCAATAAGTTTTGTTGTAAATATCCATGGTCAGTATGTTTTTATTTTCAGTGGTCTTGTTGATCATAGGTTTCATTGAACATTGAAGATGGTTTTCCCCCAAGGGAGAGGGTTTTGTAACAACCCTAGTAAAAAATCCATGTAATAAAGTTAATAAATGCAAAAAAAAGACCAAGGCCATGGGACACTTATTCCAAACTGAATGTTGGGAAAAATATCCTAGTGTGGGTGTTCATCTGGTTTATTATGGCTAATGAAATTGGAAAAGGAAATGAAAAATGCTTTGGAAAGAAAAAATGACATTTTTTGCAATTTATTTATGAAAATAATGGAAATTAGGAGAAAAGGAAGGCGAAACGTCACAAGTTGCATGTGAGGAGGAAAATAATGGAAAAATGAAGAAAATTGAGGCCTCATTAATAAAAAGGCTTCTTAAGATCAATTCACAACCCTTTTGTGAGTTCATATTTGGAGATCTCTCTCTATTCTCTCTCTTCCTCTCACTCTTGGACACTTAGAGTTTTCTTGGATTAATTCAACATTGGATCAATGAAAGAAAAGAAGGAAAAGGGAAGCAAATATCAAGCAAGGAAGAGCAGGATCAAGTGGCTACAATGGGATTATTTATAAGTATAGGGTTTCATGTATGATTTCCTTGCTAGTTTTGGCATGCATGGTTATGCATTGTATTCTTGGTTCTCTTGCTACCATGGGCATGGGTTTTTCCAGGTGTGACAATGTTCTTCAACCTTGCCTTTCCATTTCCGAATAGCCATGGTGTGGTGGGTTCTCCTATATTTGGTTGAGCTATATTTTTCGATGGAATTGAAGCTAATTGAGGTGGTCTTTGAAATAATAAGCCCAAGACCTAGGAATCCCTAGACCGAAGAAGGTGGGATTGTGGTAATGTCATATTTTGTGTAGCCGAGTGGGCCTGGGAATCCTTGATCGTTGAATGGATGGATATATGGTAAATCCTAGAGGTGTGTGCCCTCAACCAGTCCAAAAAATTCTCGACCCTTGAATGGCGGGATATACAGTGAATCCCAGAGGGTGGAGTCTTGAATAGGCCTAGGAATCCTTGATCATTGGATGGTGGGATATACGGTAAAGCCTAGAGACCAGGTGACAGGAAATTCCTCAAGGTGTAGGTGGAGAGATCTGGAGTCATCCATGCTTATTTAGGGCCTTTTGATCTGTTGAGGATTGCGGTAAATCATAGGGAAACCTATATTGGTCATGTCGTAAGCCCCACATTCATGCTTGGAATATGGCACATGGGTGATTGGTTGAAAGAAATATTTGGTTCAACCAATATATGGTCGGATGATTGATGGAAGCCCCTGGCTTGGTTTCCTTATGCATTCATTAATAAGAGTTTATTTTCCTTGGTATTTCATGGGTAAATGTACTAGTTCATATGTGGTATTTAGGGTTGTTTTACCCTTGTTATTTCTGTTGGTTATATATTGGTTATGAGTATGTTTTATGACAAACTTGATGTATGGATATCATCATGTTTTTATTAGAAATTGAATGAACAATGAATCTATGTCTTAATAGATGATAGTGCAGATAATGTGATGAGGAATCAATGCTTATTTATGAATATCAGATAAGTATGATACCCTTGTGATCATATATGTTGTTATGACATGTAAATTACATACTTACGACATGTTTGGTGAAATGTCTATCATGGATAGTAGGGGTCTAGTCAATTCATTAATCAAGTGTTTGCATTAGTAACCTTGTTGCAATGTTATTTATCATTTTTTGACATTTCTTGAAGTTTTGGGCAGTGGCCTGAGTCCTAGCCCTGAGAAAGTGGATCAGAGTATGAGGTTGTTGGCTTAGAGCTAGCTGAAAAATTTTAGAGTCGCTGGCATGCCTTGTTGTGGGAGTGATTGGAAGCCATCATTCCCATGCATGACTTGTCATGGGAGCGATTGAGGGTCTAGATCAGTAAAATGTCAAGTTGCCTCAGGGGTTGGTCACCTGGAAGGGTTGGTTGGCTCTTGAAGGTTATGTAGCATGTGTGGAAGGTTATTTTGGTTTAGTTATATCGTTTCCACTTCTTTAACCATACATGGGGATTTGAATCGCATCATAGTAGCCTCTCGTCACATGTTTACTATAGTGGACCAGTTAGCTTAGGTAAATGTGGGAGGAGGGTGTTACAACAAATTAGGGAGTTAGTGCTTCTTGCTGGTGGGGCCATGGTGGGGCCAACAAAAAAAAAGGTTGTTGTTACTTCATGTGAGTGGGTTCTAAAAAAATGTGATGTAATCTGAGTGGTGGCTTTAGATTCACATCTTAATAAAACAAGGTTTGTGGTTTTCTCCCTTTACGGGTTTCCACGTATATCTGGTGTCTCTATGTGTTGCATGTGCGTATGATGTTTATGGTGTTGTTGTGTAGTTCGCGCATTGGTTTATGTTTCTTCTTACATGATATGTTTTTGAATGGTTGAATGTTTAAATCTAGTAATAATTGTAAAAATTGACCATTATAATGATTAGCCCCTGCTCCCAGTATTATCCTAGTTTCCAACGATTGGTACTAGAGTGGGTTCCTTTATGAAGCAACTTAATTGTTTGAAAGTATATCTAAGGAGATCATGACTAAGAAGAAGTGGCCTACATCAAATGGATTTCCAGTTTTGAGTGGATATGGTTATTTACTATGGAAGGTAAGAATACAACATTATTTAATAAATCTTGATTTAGATGCATGGTTGTTTGTAGAGTATGGAGAGAAGAATGAATATAATACATAAGTCAAGAAGATTATCCTAAAAGGGTTGCCAAATACATATTCTTATGAAGTGAGACATTGTGATACAACAAAGGAAATGTTAGATAAGTTATAATATATGTGGAGAAAATCAATAGGAACTAGTAAAGATTGAAGAACTTTATTTTTCTTATAATGAATTTTATTTGAAGGAGGATCCTCTCACCATAAATGTTGATTATAGAGACAAAAATAAGAAAAGGAAGAGAAAGAAGAAGGCGTCCCAAAGAAATACACTCAGAAGATTGAAGATCTTCCCTCTAATGTGCAAACTATTGATCATGATTCCAAAGATGAAGATGGATTTAAAGAAAATGTTAATGAGAATTGATATAAAAGTAAGTTGTTGTTTTGTTGCAGATGTGGAAGAATAGGTCATCAATCTTCTAGGTGTTCATATGAAGTTTCTGAAGAAAGAGACATATATACATGTAGTATTAATTAACAAGGACCTACACTTATAGAATTAGAAAATCAAGAAATCTCTCAAGAAGAGAATGAGAGCATCAATGGTAGTGATGAAGAAGGAATAATTCTCAAGCCCATGGAAGAATTTTCAGATATCAAAGGGGATCACGATATTAAAGGTTTAAATTAAAAAAATGTTGATCTAAAGAGTGAGCAAGAAGAGCTCAACAAAATGAATAAAATGTTGACAATTCAACTGAGTGAAGAGGAGCTTACTATGAGAGGCTAGAAGCTGAGATAATCTCAATGAGACATGAATTAGAAAAAAATAAAGATCAGATGTCTTGATATTTGAATCTTGAAAAGAGGACTTAGGTCTTTGATAAGGTTCTTAGTAGCCAAATATCTCCACTAATCAAGGTAGGCATGGGATTTAAAGAAGCATCATACTCTAAATGGCATAGAATAAAGAATCCAACAAAAATAAGGCTAGAGGAAGCATTAGATAACATCAATAGAAAGGAAAAGGAATTAAATATTAGTAGAAACAAATAATTGCCTATGGAATAAAACTAAAGAACCATAAATAAAAAATGGAGAACCAACAAAGGCCCTTTGCTCCTCAAGGACAAAATCATCAAAGTCAAAATTATTCTAGACATCAAAGACGATTCAATGGCTACTATTTTTCTTGCAATAACTTTGGTCACAAAATAATACACTGCATATATTATGCAAGCAATCAAAATAATCTGAGTAGTAGCAACAAGATCACAAGTAATGATTATGTGAGAATCCATAGAAGATATGGTGAAAAAGTTGTGAGGATTCACAACTGTTTTTATCCTCTATTAAATCATGTTGACTACAACACTATGGAAATTTTGGGCACAAGGTAGTGGTATGCAGATATGGAAAAATAAGACTCCCATCTCATAACGGGAGAACAAAAGAAGCAACTCAACCATTTGTTAGAAATACTGAGAGGGGGGTGAATCAATATTTCATGCTAGAACAAATTTTGCTTAGTTTATTATTTTCTTTTCAATCATATATGAACCATCATATTATTAACATCATATTATGTAGTATATCTATGCATATGTAATAATATTGTAGTAGTTATAATTTAATTATTTTTTAGGACTTTTATTTTTTCTTTTTTGGGCAATTTAATTTAATAACTCAATACAACTACCAACAAATTATACCTCTACAAATCATATACCAATGACAATAATCTAAAAGTAACATCATCTTGAGCACTTGTAAACATAAAGTGTCAATATTGTCACTGCAAATAAGGAACAAAAATCCTACATTATGATATAAAATGAAAAACAACAACATGAGAAATTCTAACCAAACTGATAAACATTCAATACATAGATATCTTCCATGGTGAGTAATATAACGATCTCTACAAGATGTAGCATGCAGCTACAACCAACCACCTCTAACATATAACACCTTTGCCCAAAGTATTGAACATGTAAACATTGAAAAAACTTCGTCTCTGCAAGCCCTTCAATTATTTATCATTAACACATGAAGGAAAATCAAGACAAACATCAAAAAATACTTTCACAACCACTTCAATCATATACATTAACAAACAACCACTGCAAAACCTTTGTCAAATCATTCTCCAATACAATGAGAATTAGCCTCTACAAAACCTTCATCCAGTCACAATATAATCAAGCAATACATGAAGATCAATGGACACTTATCAACAACATTACATTCGTAGGAAAAACGATCTCTTCATATGCAATATTTTGTCATATAGTGTCGATCTCTATCATAAATTATACATATATCTTCTCTATAAGACAAAAAAATACATAACATAGAGTCAAACAATATTGTATATAATTTTTCCCTGCGTACTCAATCTCTACAACAACTTAATGCCAATACAATGATAAACCTTTTTCCAAGTCCCAATCTTTGTGTATCATAAATTCTAAAACATTTGTCCCACATTTAAAATATTGATCTCTACAATGAATCGTTCAACATCTCAAACTATCCAAATATATTCATTCATTAGAAAGTGCATATATATTCAACAAGAATATGGTGTGCATAAATGAACCTTCAGTGGATTAAAGAATGTACAATCATTGAGTTTTGTCAATCTAGGCCATGAAGTGGAGATTTCCTACAATCTTCAGACTTACAGTGCGCTCACTGAGTGGATAGATCTATGTGTGGATCATTGAAAGCATAATAATTCTTATCTAGAAAAAGCATTAAGAAAATCAATCTTCAATATGAAGGTTAATTAGAATATTCTAGCATTCTCATCAGTCATAGAGTCCAAGAGAGTGTGTGTATACTAAATTTATTTTCTTAACAAAGAACCTCCAACAAACTTTATATGATGTGCATGGATAAATTCACCTTCCAAATACAAACCATTAGATATATAAATATTTACCTACTCTAACCTCCTTGCATTTGTGTAATCACCTCTTTCAAGATAGAGCTAATGTAACTCATAGGAATTTTACACATTGTAGATTGATCCCTTGGGGTTTTATAGCCTTTTTCCCTTATGAATACCACAGGAAAATCCATGGAATATGTTGATGGGTGTTGACACCTAATACTAAGGGATGGGGAAATTAGTGTACATATTGTAAATAACAAAATAAAGAAGATGTATAGACATTGGAAGATGAATCTTGATGGTATCACTCTCCTTGTTCATATTTATTTATTCTCTTAATGAAAATAATCAATTCATTTCGAGTTACAAACTTGGGATGACATGGTGTCAGAGCAACATGTCCCTTTTACCCTTTTCCTTCTATATAACTCCTAAATTTCCTGCCATATTATCTATTGAATGCTCTTCTTGTTTAATATTTACAAATTAGGAATACCATGGTAAAGTAAGGGTAAATCTCCATGATTAAGAATCGTGTTCCATGATTTTTTAAACGTATATATGTTTAAGTTATATATTAATTATTTTATTACAATAATAATGGGTAGTCTAAATAGGCCACAATTGTTCCGGCTAGAAACTCCTTGTTCTAGTGAAATTGTGGCTTTATTAGACAATGCATAATAATAATAATAATAATAAATTGCAGTAGTTATAATTTTATTATTTTTTAGGACTTTTTTTTTTTTTTTTGGGCAACATGAGATGTATCATCTGACATGTGTTTTTGAAGTCATTATGAATTAATAATATATCCGCTTTTCTCAACCATTTAATTTATATAACTACCCTAATTATAACTTTATTATTATTTATTATAAAAAAATTTAATATATGAGTTACACATCTATACATTTAAAATATGTAACAAGATTCTTAACTATGAACATTAGCCCCCACTTTACAGTGGAGAATTTTCTTATGCTATAAATAGGATTTGTTACAATATCATGAACAAAAAATACCATAATTCATGTTCATATGACATTTTTTTAATTAATCAATTTAATTAAAAAATAAAAAGAATAACTATTTTTAAGATCAAATATCAATCTTTAATTTATAACTATTGTTAAGAATATTCTAAAATATTTCACAGAGAAAAAAATCCTTACTAACCACTTAATAATATTCATAATTAAATTAAAATTTAAAACTTAGTTGAAAATAAACATATTTATCAACATAGGAAAAATTGTACAAATATTTTTTTTAATTGAATATGAAGAAAACAAAAATAAATATTAACAACTAAACACATTAAAATATTCAAATACAAATGCTTGCGAAAAATTATATATTATTTTATTTTATAGATTAAAATTATTTAAATCTAACTAATACTTTTAAAATGATCAAAATTGAAAATCACTAAAATTCTACATCAAGGGATCCAATAATAAGAAAAAGATTAACTCCATCAGTAACTAACCACAAGTAGAACGTGAAATCCGCAATCAATTATTGCCTGCTCTTTCCAATGACAATCTTTCCTTTTGTGACGATGATGCATGAAATTTGCAAACCACTAACGACAAGGACGACATGGAATCGTACCCAATATTTCCTTCCTTCACGTGATACTAGTCTATCATCATTTCTTTTACACCCCAACCAAATGCATTCTTGTGTGTGGAAGATAATAATTTATTTTACAAGATGCCTATGGAGCTTTGGATTGACATTGAATAGGTGCGCTTTTAAAGGCACTCTTTAAGATAGGTCACCGGTTCAAATCCCTGTAGGTACTTAAGTTAGTCTTAAAAAATAAATAAATAATTTATTTTACGAGTGGATATCAATTAAACATAAATAATTTTTTCAATCAAATATATTTTTACAATTTTTTTTTTTTTTAAAATATCAAATATTACTATGCAAATATTTAGCACTTGTGTGTGATATTAGTAAATGTGACTAATATCACAAATAGAGACTTATATTATAATTAATATAATTATTATTATTATAAATATATTTTTTTTTCTAGTTTAGACTAACCTAAGTACCCCACGGGGGATTTTGAACGGTGACCTATAAGCAAGGAGTTGCCTTAACTCACGCACCTATTCCCCTCAATCCAAAAAGTCCCATGGGGCTATTATAATTAATATTACTACTATTATAAATTATTAATTATTATCAAATAATAAATATGGTTTTGTTTAGTATTATTATTTAAATTAATAAAATTAATAGTAATAAATTAAATTATTATATATTTGATTTATTATTAATAAATTCATTAAAATAATTAAATAATTAATCTATTAATAATAATTAAATTAATTCCATTTTTATTTATTTATTATTAATTTCATTCATTCAAATAATATTAATAATTAAGCAATTCATAAAATAGTTCATCCATTCATTATTAATAATTTAAAATATTTATTAACAATTTATTAAAAAGATAATTAGAAATAAGCATTAGACTATGGTTGGTTCTTATCTTGAGACAATATTTGTCACAATGGGATGTTGAACCATGATTGACCATGATTCGATATTATAAACCCAAACCCACATGATTATAAATTTAAGAGAATAATATTAAACACTAGAAATATGAACCCTTACATTAATTACCCTAAGAATATCAAAAACCCACATAATTATAAATTTAAAAAAATATTATTAAACACTAAAAATATGAGCCCTTACATTAATTAAACATAAAGCATCGTTTCGAAAAATATCAATCAAATACATCTTTGGAATACGGTGTTCCAAGGTGCGTTAAGAGTTCATCTTTCAAAAAAAATCATCGTTTCGAAAAATATCAATCAAATACATCTTTGGAATACGGTGTTCCAAGGTGCGTTAAGAGTTCATCTTTCAAAAAAAATTGAAAGTAAATCCCAGCTCAACTGTCGCTTCTTATGATAAAGTTAGGGAAACCTTTGGCATCGATCATAAAAGAGCTCAGAGCAACTTTGATGTGTCAAGGCCAATTTTGATGTGGCAATTGTCATGTTTTGCAGTTATACTTTTTGTATGGTGAACCAAGCAGGTATCCTGAAGACAACTTTGATCGCATCTGGACATCATCAAATTTCATGCTCAATAGTCGTGATATAGGTGGTGCACGGAATGTAAGTTCGGAAGAGCCCATTTCAACAAAAAAATACCGAAAACCTTCCCCCAAGTGCTGTAATGCAAACTGCCTTTGTTTTAAACAGCTCAGTGATGCCGATCTTGAGTGGATCGCCGAATGGGAAGAAATCAAAACTGTTTCTGTATTTGGCAGAGATTGTAAAGCTAAATATGTCTGAATGGAGATCTTTCTACGTCATGATAAACGGGGAAATAGGTCTGGAATCATTACTATGGTGGATATGTACTCTACCCTACAGCTAACATTTCTATCTAATGAAACAGATGAAATCTTACTTGACCTTCAGCAAGCCCGTAACTCCACCAGCAGTCCCATAATCAACGCCTACGAGTCTTACATACTAGTTGGTACCCAACCTGCAACGTATTCACAAGATAGTAAGTGCGCTGACTAAACATGCCGGTACTGAAATGACTAAAATCCCTCTAACCGATATATGTTTGAACGTCTAACAATAGATATTAAATTTCAGTTGAACATCTTGACGTGATCAAAAGCAGGTTTGGCATAAAAGATTGGATTTCAGATCCTTGCTATTTGATCCCCCGGGAAGGAATTCGCTGTGATAATAGATCGTCGAGCATAAGAATAATTGAATTGTAAGTTTAATCCTTTCATTTGAACCCAGTTTATGACTTTTAGTTGCCTGCGAATTAGCAAGAGTGAGTTTATGATAATCATTCTGTTGTCAGAAATTTGGCTGAAGGAATTTTACAGCACCGGTACCTGCAGATAGTGGACTGTTGACCGCATTAGTTAACGTGTAAGAAGTATTATGTTTTTTTAAAGTTGAAGTACTCCTCGTGACTGTAAAATACCCATACCCATTGAAATTGAAAAATGTCTCCATGTCCACTTTCGTAATTGCACACAGTATGCAATATGATTGAAATGTTAACGAGCATTCAATGATAATGTACATTATAATTTGATGATGGTGCGGCTAATGAAAGGAACATACTTTATCTTTGAATATTATGCTGATACCGCATTCATCCATTCCTTTTGAAATTATTAGGTCACTTGCCAATAATCACCTGATCGGAGCTTTGCCAAACTTTTCCAAATTAGCGATGTTGGAGAGACTGTAAGTTTAGTTTGTTCGTCCTTTAATCTTAGTCAAATGCCTTTTAAAGAAACAAAATCGACGTCATGTCAGAAAGAAAATTGCAACAATTTAGATCCTCCCTTGGCGTGCAGACATCTGCAACACAACAACTTGAGTGGTAATGTTCCAGACTGGCTATCTCAACTTAAAAAGCTAAAAGAGTTGTACGTCTCTCTTACCTCTATTGCGAGTTCCCGTTCAAAATAATAATAAAATAATTAGCAATATCATTTGAGGCTTATTAAAATGTCCTGTAATTTTTTTTTTGTAATATTGACTAAATATTGGTGGTTTATATTTCGTTTTACATGTCAAAATGCTGTGTAATGTTGTCTTTAAAGTGAACCTTATTTACTTTGCTTTATAAAAAAATAATTGGGGAAGTCTTTTAAGTGTTTTAAGTATTATGATCTTAATATGAGATAGGTGAATTCCCCAAATTAACTTCTTAGAATATTGCAAACTCCATTCAGTGTCCGATACTCAAATCAGGAAGATGCTAGATGGAATTGCTAGAATACATACATTTCTACAATTTATATTAAATTTATTTATTATTTTTATTAATTTTGTATTAAAATATTTTTATCAAAATGGCGTGTGAATTATGGAAAAGCTACAGTTTCTCTTTTAAGACTCTATTAGTTCTGGGCATTTATCCGTGCTTAAATTACCAGATCACTCGATAATAACAATCTCGTAGGATCTTTGCCAAACTTGTCCAATTTAACCGCATTGGAAAAATTGTAAGTATTTCTTCTTAACGCAAAGCCTCACGGTTGGAAGAAATTGGAAGTAATTCCAAAATACCCAAAACCAATTGTCAACCGTGATTTTAATGCAGTATCTAGAAAGTGTTGACAAAGGGGCAAGCTTTTTCAGGAAGCCACCGCCCGAATTGATATTCAGAAGTTTCTTCAGCTTGTATATATACCTGTTAATCGATAAATGGAAGCAAGTCTTGTGTTCAGTATTTGTGTGTTGTGTTCATTAGTTGTGCGCCTCTGCTCTCTGTTATGGTATCAGAGCTGAGGGTGTGAGCTCAGTGAGTATTGGTGAGCCGTGAGCCAGGTTGAGGGCTGAGTGTAAGAGCTCGCTGTGTGTGAGGGTGAGAAATCGCCTTGTTGCTGAAAGAGTTCTGTGGTGTGTTCTGCATAAGAGCGAGTCAAAAAGCTGGTGAGCTGTCTGTTGTGTGTTCTGCATAAGAGCGAGTCAAGAGGTGGTAAGTTGTGTGCATAAGGAGGCCGAGCTTGGCATACGTCTGTGTCGAGACACTGTCAGTGGTGCTGTGGATGATTATTGCTAAAAAGTTGGAAGACCTGTGTGGAAGAGTCAGACCAGTGTTGCTGAGTTTGTGTGGTTGCAGATTCGTCGTAAGCTGTGTATAGAAAAGAAACCTTTGATGGTATGAAGGAGAAGACCTCTCCAAATATTGAAACCTCTTTGTCGCTAGATTCCGCGTTGGATATAAAAGACACAATTTAGAATGTATTATGATATTTTAAAGGGGTTCAAGTGGGAAAATTGATTTTAAAAGATTTGTTTTATTTCAAGTGGTCACACTGAATTTAGAAAGGGGGTGCTTATTTTTAATGAGAAGATTATAATGGAGTAATAAAGTATTTAGTATTTTTTTAATGTGGTGAAAAGTTTTCTGAGATTTCGTGAAATTTGGTACATTTGGATTTAGATTTGGTGGCATTTTGGTGATTGAAGAAAGTTTTTCATTATGGCAAATTTATTGCTTGATACTTATATGAATGAATCCACCAAACTTAATGGAGAAAATTATGAGAATTGGAAATTCAAGATAATGACTATTTTAGAAGGAAATAATTTGTGGTCCATTGTAAGTGGGGATGAGCCCAAACCCGATGTTGCATGTTTTATTCCAGATTGGGAGAGAAGGGAGACAAAAGCAAAAATGTTGCTGCGTATGTCCGTAAAGGACAACATTATTCCTCACATCAGAGATTGCAAGACATCAAAAGAAACATGGGATATGTTGAAGAGTTTGTATGAAACAACAAATACAAACCAGATCTTGTTTTTGAATTCTAAGCTTTTATCTCTAAAAATGCAAGCAAATGAAAATATACGCAATTTCATATCTCGTGTCAAAGATTTAAGTGATAAGTTAGGAGATATTGATGAAAAGGTGTATAGTACTGACTTAGTCACCATTATATTAAATGGCTTAGTGCAAGATTATCAAATTTTTGTTCCAAGTCTTGCAGCTAGAGAGAAACCCCCTACATTTGATGAATTGACAGGAATTCTTCTACAAGAAGAGGAGAGGAAGAAGAGCTTTAGTTTGGGCTCTAGCAGTTCAGATTTGGCATTGGTGGCTAAGGGCAAATATCCATACAGAGGCAAGCCATGGGACAAGAACAAAGGAGGCATGTTTTAAGAAAAACAAAAAGGTATGACACAGAGTAAATTTCTAATCCATAAGAGGAATGATGAGTGTTATTATTGTGGCAAACCTGGGCATCATTCTAAAGATTGCTATAAAGGGAAATATAATGAGTCCAGGCAAAGAAACAGAAGGCATAATGGAAATTTTGTGGACAAAGATACCTCAATCAGTGATGGATTTAAAAATCTTAAATTGTTTGTTTCTGATGCTGCATTGTCTGTGGAAAATGATGATAAGAATGCTTGGTTCATTGATTCTGGTGCGTCACTCCATATGTCTTGTAATAAGGAGTGGTTTGATGAATATCATGAAAACATTGATGGAACACATGTTTGCCTAGGAGATAACAAATCACTTAAAGTTTAAGGTTATGGAGTAATAGGTGTGAATTTGCCTAATGGACACGAAAAAGTGATTCATAATGTGATGTATGTTCTTGATATCAAAAATAATTTAATCTTTGTTTCTACTATTACTGACCAAGATTTGAAGGTGGAATTTGTTAAATCACAGTGTGTAGTGAAAGACATTCAAGATAAGTACAAGGTTATTGCCACAGGAACCAGAGTTGGAGGCTTGTATACGCTGGATGTGACCAGGAAAAGTCATCAAGCGTTGGCATCTACAACAATATCAACAGTAGATTTATGGCATCAAAGGTATGGACATCTAAATCACAAATATTCAATGCTACTTCAAAAGAACACTATGGTTGAAGGGCTTCCTATCTTGAAGAATGATAATGTTGAATGTGAAGCATGTGTACCTGGCAAACAACATAGGGAGGAATTTCCTATACATAAAGAAAAAAGGTAAAGGGAAATACTTGAATTAATTCATACTAATGTATGTGGGCCTATGCAAACTAGATCTATTGGTGGAGCATGGTATTTTCTTATTTTTGTGGATGATAGATCTAGGTATACATGGGTTTATTTCATAAGAAAGAAGAGTGATGGTTTTGAGTACTTTAAAGAATTTAAGAGTACGGTGGAAAAACAAATTGGTAATTACATCAAAATTTTGAGACCTGATCAAGGGGGAGGATTCAAATCAAGAGAATTTAATCAATATTGTAAAAGCAATGGGATTCTACAACAATTTATAGTGCCACATACACCTCAGCAAAATGGAGTTACTGAGAGGAAAAACAAAACACTAGTTGAATGTGCACGTAGTATGCTTCAAGGTAAAAATATCTCCAATGTTTTTGGGGCTAAAGCCATTAACACTGCTGTTTATTTCAAAAATAGGAGTCCAACCAAAAGTTTAGAGCTTAAAACACCTTCTGAAGCATTTTATGGGTACAAACCAAAAGTGAGTCATTTAAGAGTTTTTGATTGCAAGGCATTTGCTCATATTCCAAAAGATGAAAGAAGAGAACTTGATGCAAAATCAATTAAGTGCATATTTATTGGTTATTGTGATAAACAGAAAGCATACAAGTTGTTTGATCCCAGTACTCATATACTGCTTGCAAGTAGGGATGTGATGTTTCATGAGAATGCAAATGAAGGTGATAAATAAATAATACTAGTGTATGGCATGATATTGATGGTTATGTCAAATTAGATACAAGTGTTGAACAAGAATAGGAACAAGCACAGGAACAGGTACAAGAGTAAGTAGCATCAAGCAGTCATGACACTCCAAGGAGAGGAGAGGAGACTCTGCAAAGCCCAAAGAAAGATGAAAGTAGTAAAACTCCAAGAAGGTCATCACGTCAAAGCCAGGTACCTATAAGGTATAAATATTATACATTAATGTCCCTTGTTATGAATGTTGTAGAACCTTCAAGCTATGATGAAGCTAAAGAATATGAAGAATGGAGAGATGCAATGAATGAAGAATATAACTCTATAATGAAGAATGACACATGGGAATTAACATAATTGCCTAAAAACAAAGTTCCCATAGGATGCAAATGGCTTTATAAATCTAAATTTAATGCTGATGGAAGTATTGATAAACATAAAGCTAGATTGGTTGCAAAAGGATATTCAAAAAAGGAGGGAATTGATTATGAAGATACTTTTGCACCTGTAGCTAAGATGAACACAATTATAATTATGATTGCATTAGCTATAAAATATAATTGGAAAATGCATCAGTGAGATATCAAATCTACATTTTTGAATGGTGAGTTAAAAGAAGAAGTTTATTTAGTTCAGCCTGAAGGGTTTGTAAAACAGGGACAAGAGCATTTGGTTTGCAGATTAAAGAAAACTTTATATGGCTTGAAACAAGCACCAAGATCGTGGTATGTGAAAATTGATTCTTTCTTTTATGAGAAGCAAAAATGATCCTAACTTATACATCAAGGAAGATGAAGGCAAGAATGTTGCTTTAATATCTGTATATGTTGATGATCTTATCATAACAGGAAATGCATGCAAGTTGATTGAAGAAATTAAAAATCAATTGTCACATGTATTTGAGATGAAGGATCTTGGTGAATTGCATTATTGTTTAGGTCTTGAAGTTTGGAGGGAATCTGGTAAGACACTGATCACACAAAGCAAATATACAAGGGAAATCCTTAAAAGATTCAATATGATTGAATGCAAGGCAACATATACTCCTTTAGAACAGAATGTGAAATTATGCAGTGATGATGGAACCAAAGAGGTGAATGGAACTATGTATTGTCAACTGGTGTGAAGTCTGAACTATCTCATCACTACCAAGCCAGATATAGCATATTCTATCAGCATACTTACTCAGTTCATGGCTAAGCCTTGTGAAAGCCACTGGAAAGCAGCAAAGAAAGTCCTTCGATATTTGAAAGGAACACTTAATTTTTGTATTATGTATATTGATGAATTTGATGTTGAATTGGCAGCTTATTCTGATTTCGACTGGGCTGGAAATCTAGATGACATAAAATCTACTACTGGATACATGTTCAATATTGGGTCAGGACCAATATCATGGAGCAGCAAGAAACAACCAACTGTTTCATTGTCATCCACCGAAGCCGAGTATAAAGCATTATGGAGTGCTACCTGTGAAGCAATATGGCTTAGGAGGATACTTGAAGATGTTGGAAAAACACAACATGCACCTACAGTAATCAGATGTGACAATCAAAGCACCATCAAATTGGCAAACAATCCTATATATCATGCAAGGAAAAAACACATTAACACACAACATCATTTTGTAAGAGAAAAATTTCAATCAAAAGAAATTGACCTATCATATTGTAATACAAATTAAAATGTGGCTAACATATTCACCAAGCCTCTTGGAAAGGCTAAATTTGAAACATGTAGAAGTAAGTTGTGCATTGTAGAAAATTCAAATTATGTTGAAAGCCTAGTTGAGACTTAGACCAGCAGGCATGTCAGATGTTTGTTATATAGTTGGAATTAAGGGGGAGTGTTGGAAGAAACTGGAAGTAATTCCAACTACCTAGAACCAATTGTCAATAGTGATTTTAATGCAGTATCTAGAAAGTGTTGACAAAGGGGCAAGCTTCTTCAGGAAGCCGCCGCCCGAATTGATATCCAGAAGTTTCTTCAACTTGTATATATACCTGTTAATTGATGAATGGAAGAAAGTATTGTGTTCAGTATTTGTGTGTTGTGTTCATGAGTTGTGCGCCTCTGCTCTCTGTTACTCACTTTGTTCAATCTTTTCCCATAAGTTAGTTGGGTGGCTTAGGAAATAAATAATAACAAAGAAATCACTATTTCACAAGAAGAAATTTTGTTGGCTTGGTGTACATACATCTTACATACATCTTACATACAACAACTTGAGTGGCACTCTTCTAGAGTGGCTATCTGAACTCAAGAGCCTTAAAGAATTGTAAGTCTCTCTCTCCTACTACTTTTGCAAATCCCCAGTTCAAATAATAGTATATCACAACATTCCCCTCTAGCTTTATCACTATGGCAAACATGTTTATAGAAAATAATAATTTCAGCGGTGTAATTCCAACGGGACTCCTCAACAAAACTTCATTGAGTGTCAAGTAATGTAATATCTTAAATTTTATTTTTTTATTAACCAAAAATCCTCATTTACATATATTGATGTTGAGACTCTTAAGTCCATTCAAAACATATTTATTTTGTTTATAGCAGATACTCTGGAAATCAACACCTGTGTATTCGTATGCATAAGGGGAAATACATTCTGTATAAATCAGGAAAGGACAAACTGAGTGTTGTGCTCGGGATAACCATAAGCGGAGCTTTAATGATTTCCTTAGCGTTGATGGTGGGTATTTCTTTACATTTGTAGAAATGCTGATCAAAACAACGTCTCAATGTGGGTATTGCCATATATCGGAAGAAGTTCAGGACAAAACAACGTCTCAGCTAAGGTCTTGAGATAACTTGAATTATAAAGTAAAATATTGTAATATGCGTGGGTATCCTCTCCATGAAATTAAATAAAGCTGGGGTTTTACAAAATATTTTCTGATTGCAGACCACCCTATGATTACGGTGACCAATACAGCAAAGTGTAGGGCCTTTACTGCGGAAGAGATTATGGCTGTGACATAGAACATTAGTCGAAAGATTGGGCAAGGCGGGTTTGGATCGGTTTTCTTTGGTAAATTACCCCAAGGAAAAGAGATAGTGGTGAAAGTGCTCTCACTATTCTCCAGACAAGGAATTGATGAGTACAAGAAGGAGGTGATTCTGGGCTTCGTCAATATATGCATCTGTATTGTTTTTTGGCTACACTTATATGTAAAATTCGTGTATGAGCCATTTTACTTGATTGGAAGATTGATCTACTCTCTAGAATCCATCATAAGAACTTGGTGTCTTTACTGGGATACTGTAACGAATCAAGAAAGCTGATGTTGATCTACGATCACATGTCTGGAGGGTCCCTAAGGGACCACCTTTATGGTAAATGTTTCACTTATTAATTTTGTTTCATTCAGTTTCCTCATGTAAGTTGCAATACTATATATAGCAAAAGGAATATTTTAAATTAAAATTTAATTTGTAGGTCCTAACGCTGCACTTTCAACACTAAATTGGAAAACAAGGCTCAAAATAGCTTTGGATGCAGCACATGGTAACTCTTTTCCAAAGTACTTTCATAAGCTATATATTTTTGTAATCTAAAAAACCCCTGTCAAATATATTTTGATCTAAAAAATCGTTCATTTTCATGAACTCTGTACTCTTGATCGACATCTTTATCATGTTATACACATGTTGTCTTTTTATGAAGGATTGGAGTACCTCCAAGTAGGTTGCACCCCAAAGATAATTCAGAGGGATATTAAGACCTCCAACATCTTTTAGACATTTTTATGACCGGAAAACTAGCCGACTTTGATTTGTCAAAGATGACAGCTGATGGGGAGGCTTCACATATGGCCACTATGGTGAAAGGAACATCGCGGTACCTCGATCCAACATACAATATCCCACACATAACTTGTACTTGTTTGCAATATTAATCCTTTTAATGCAACATCACTTGTACTTTTTAATGTTTGTTTGGGATGTTTCTGTAGGTATTTTCGCACCCAAAATGTTGACTGAGAAGAGTGATATATATAGTTTTGGAGCGGTGTTGTTAGAAATCATATGCAACAGACCACCCATAATTGCAAGTCAATCTGAAGAGCGACTTAACCTCGTTCACTGGGTAAGAAATGGTACTATAATTTATCATTATAAACTGGAAACAACAACCTATTGGCAAGATAATTGATGGCATTTTATGATATTTAGATACATTTCCGTACAGTTTTAATTTATGATAATCCAATGCAATTTATTTAATATATCTGGACGGATTTATAGGTGACACCATATGTGTATGTGGAGTTGGATGAAAATCTCGGCAAATCAATAAGTGGGGAAATTGAAGAAATCGTAGACAAGAGAATGGGTGGAAACTACGACATTGAAGCAATTGCTGATTTTGCCAAACTAGCCCTTTGATGTGTTGATGCTAACCCATATTTTAGGCCTACCACCAGTGAAGTTGTTGCAGAGATAAGAGAGATTATCGCACATGAGAATAAGAATAATGCTCTCCCAATTTCAGAGGAAATTGGCGTCGAACATGGAGATTTGCAGGCCGACCCCATTCCTTTACATGCAGAGTGTAGTAAACCCAATGATATGGTGTGGCATGACAAGAGCTGCAACATCAGTCAAGCAGGAAGATGAGTGGAAATGTAGTATATCAATTCTATGATGTGGATGTAGAAAGGAATAATGTATGTGATAATGAAAGATCCCTCCGATAGGTGAAAGATCCCGTTGACCCTAAGGACATGAAAGGTGTCTACTTGATTCCTTGTTCTTGTGGAACCCCCTATATCGGGGAAATAGGGCACTCCATTCATCAGAGGATCAGCGAACACACAGTTGACCTAAGACATGGGAGAATCAAGTCTTCAGCGTTCGCAGAGCATGTGGAAAAGACCAAGCATCAGGTTTGTATAGAGGAGGCCAAGGTTGATGCCAAAGTTCTTAGTTCCATCATCGTAAATTCAGGGAAGCTATTGAGATCGAAAGAAGGCCTAACAATCTCAATAGAGATGACGACTGGAAGATCAGTAGTTGTTGGATCCCTGCCCTGTCGTCTTAGTATTTCTCTTTCTTCCCCCCCTCATCCCCCTTGTTATCCTTTTCTAGCTTTCTTTGTTCCCCTTGGAGCCTTCCTTCCTCCTAGGGTTTATCCGTCTTGCTCTGTGGTTTTTTGGTCTCTTTCCTGTCCCTCTCCTTTTTATTTTGTGTCGTTCTTTGTATTTTTTATTTATTTATCTTTTAGGTATATTTATTTGTTTATTATTTTATTTTTACCTTTATTTATTTTATTTTTTCAACTAACTTTTACCTTTACTAGCTATGTTCTTTATTATATTGTTATTTATTTTATTTTATTTCTACTTTATTTTTATTTATTATTTTATTTTTCAACTAACTTTACCTTTACTAGCTACGTTCTTAATTATATTTATTTAGTTTTATTTTATTATTTATTTATTTTATTCTTATTTATTTATTTATTTTGTATTATTTATTTATTTATTTTATTAATTAATTAATTAATTTATTTAATTAATTAATTAATTTAATTTAATTTAATTTATTTATTTAGACATATTTTTCTCGTTCTAATTTCTAACTAACTATTATCCTAAAAATACCCTATATATATTATAATATTTCTAATAACTTATAATTTTAATTATTAAACCTTTTTAACTAACTATGAGCGTAAGCACCCATTAAATTATTTTATTTATATAAATGTTTTTATTTAATTTAAAGGAATGGTCACCGACTTAGCTATATTATAAAAATGACTTTTTGACTCTAGTCCCAAAGTCAAAATAAGCGGTCGATCAATATAGCCGTTGGGGGCTCGACTATTTAACATGTAAAGCTGGATCTGTTTCTTCAACTTGTCGTGACGATGAACCACACTGATTGGTTTGAAACGTGTCGACAAAGGTCTTTCTACATGTGATTTACACCGAAGTTCTTCTTACAACTATTACGGATCACAGAAGCCTTAATTCAATAAGCAATTTGCTTCTTTAATAAAATTGCTTTAACGAATTGGCAATGGCCTTTAATTACTAATAATTGTGGACTTTATATCTCCACTATTGTGTTGAATAGATCTGTGGAATGAAATGGATCATGGAAGATGCTCAACTGATAAATCAATCATTTTAATTTCGTGCACTATGGATCTTTACTTTTATCTTGAATAGATACGTGGAATGAATTGGTCCACGGAGCAATTTTATATTAAGGTACACATGATTTTCTTGAATCTTAAATAAAATTTCAAATGGGCTTGTTGATAGCGTCTTCAGTCGATTCTTACAATCAGATCCCTTATACTCGTGCGTTTCACCAAGCTATCATTTTATGCGAGGCATATATTTCTAATAAAATAGCGCTTGTCAGTTCAACGATCTTAACGCATCATGTGCACGTTTTATTTTTCATGTGGAATGAAGTTATACAAACGACCGAATGAGAATGTGCAAATGCCTCACAAAAATATCATAATTTTCTTTTTATGTTACATGAAATAGATTATCTTAAATGTATTGGTCGATAATATTTCTAAAAAAATACAAAACTAGGGTTTAAAAATATCAATAATTTAAAGACGTGGAAAAAGTATTTCGTTCTTTTTTATTAACTATGAAAGTTACATATTTTAGTGTGTATATAAAATAATATGAACATAGATCAATCTTAAATCTATCAAGTATTTCGAAGGATCAAATTTCTTAATATGCAAATTTTTTTAAAGCGAAAAGATATTTTATCAATGCGAAAGATTCATAGATCCAAAGGTAACATAAGGTTGGTTCAATTTCTCTTTTAAATAGGTTATACTCCACATGAATATCATGGGTCAATACCATGGGTTTTCATAAACATGGAGTTCATAATTCCCAATGGATCAATTAATGATTCCCAAGCTTATGTATGCCCATGCGGAAGAATGAAAAATCCCTACGGAAGAATGTGATTTAAAGAAAAATTTGTGAAGAAGACGGAGCCGCAATTGTGGAGCAAGGACAATGATAAACATGAAGAGAAAAAATTCCGAAGGGCCTCGCAGAGAGCGTAGAGGCTCGAACACGCAACCGCCGAGTAGTGACGAACAGATCTGAAGACATAGCTGATCTGGAAGATGCAGCCAATCTGAAAATGCAGCCAGTTGTGGAGCAAGGATAATGATAAAGATGAAGAGAAACAAATTCTGAAGGGCCTCGCAGAGAGCGTTGAAGCTCGAACACGCAATCGCTAAGAGGTGATGAACAAATTTGAAGATGCAACCAGCCAATCCAAAGAGGCTCGAACATGCAAACAGATCTAAAGACGCAGCCATAGTTAGGTGCGGTGCGGCAAACGCAGCCGCACTTAGGTGTGAAATGTTTACATGGTGTTTAGTGCAACAATAATTTTATATCATATTCAAAATTAAATACTTAAAAAATATTGTATTTAAAAGAAAATTTGAGCATGAGAAAATATATAATTGAAATATTTTTAAAAATATTTTAATACAATATTTAAATAAATTTATGAATATTTGTTACACAAAAATATCGTCACCATGATTATTGGCAGTCAGTATGGGTCTATCATCACTTATACTAGCCTCCTAAGCAAGTCTCAGACCTTAGCTCCTCATGTCAAGCTTTGCAAATGAGAGAAAGACATTGAAAATCAATATTACTCTGGTTCCGCACTTTCTCTCACTTTTTCCTCTGGGCTCGCACGCTTTGTTCATGTTACCTGCGTACCTGCATGCTCTTTCTGTAAAGGGATGGGTGCGTACCCCTGTAAAAGTAAAAAAGGCGCAAGTTTATCCTAAAAAACTCACTTTTGGGTTAATTCTAGATGTTTCTAGAAGGTTTTTGACGTGGATTGTTCGCTCCAAGGTGGTTCATGCATCCCAAAAGAGAAGGACCTAATCCCTTGATAGGAGGAGCTATCCCTTTGAAGGAGGGCTTTATCCCTTTGAAGGAGGACCTAGTAACTTCCCTCCATTGCACTATAAATTAAGGCATTGGGTCAGTTGCTGGGGAGGTTAGAAGCTGAACATTTTCAGGGTAAATGCTGATGGAATTGGGACTTCCTCGTTAAACTTGAAAGGAGAGATCACATACCTTTTGGTTTCATTGGGAAGTGAGTGAGACTTGTCAAAGTAGAGAAGACTTCTTGTCGGACCTTGGGAGGAGCTTGTACAACATCAAGGCACAGGTTGTAAATTTCTTCTTCATTTGAATTAATACAATCAGATTCATTTTTCTCAACAAATTGTCTTATGTGGTTTGTTTCATAATCTCCTTGATCATTATGATGAATATGCTTTACGATATTGGCTTTTCAGGTGGTATTTAATTGTTTGCTTGTTTGTGTTTGCAGAATTATACTTCAAGGAAGCTCATTTGGAGCGAGGGAGCGAGGCTTCCACAAACTTGCATTGGACCCAAGGTAGGCCTAAAGCACTTGTTTGCCTTTGTTTTTAATTGCATATTTAGAGAAAGATAGTTTTTGATTGGCTTGCTTGTCACTAGATATCTTTAGATACTAGGAAGGTCGATCTTGTCGGCAACCTCGACACATTCCGTGTGACAAAATGGCGACGCGTGTTTTAGCGCATCAAAATATTTCTCAGCTATCTCATCCCAAAAGAATGAAGTATTCTACTTCAACAACCAGTTAAAACCCTTTGTGATCTCGACGTAGTTAGGGATAAATCGACATAAAAAGTTTGCTTTCCCTTGCAAACTTTGGAGTTGGTGAAGACTCGAAGGAGGAGGAAATTTGATAATGGCTTCAACGTTCGAGGGATCGACACGAATGCCAGCTCTCGAAACAACAAACCCCAGTAACCGACCCGTTTCGATACAAAAAACACACTTGTGGGGTTCAACCTAATCTGATAATGCCTACACCTCATAAAGATTGCCCTTAAATGGACGAGATGATCAGCTCGATGTAATGAATGAGCAGGCAAGTCATCAAGATAGGGTTGCACAATGTGCTTCATATCATGAAAAGCATAAGACATGGCCCGTTGAAAAGTTGCCCCATGCACCGTTGTTGCATCCTCCCAACTACAACCAAGATTACTTCTTGTATCTTGCCGCCTCCTATTCCACCATCGCAATGGTGTTAGTTCAGGAAGATGAATTCACTACTGAACATGTGATATATTACCTTAGTCGCACGTTAAATCCAACTAAGCTAAAATACTCGCATGTGGAGAAATTGGCATTGGCAGCTGTTCAAGCTGTCCAACGTTTTCGTCATTACATTTTACTACGTAGGACTACAGTTATTTCTGATTGCAACCCTATGATCTATATTTTGACCAAGCAATTGCTGGGGGGCAAGTACTCCAAATGGATTGTCATCCTGCAGGAGTTCGACTTGGAGTTTGTAAAATCTAAGTCAAAGAAATCTTTAGCTTTTGCAGAATTAATGTGTGACTTCCCGCGTGCTGACACAGAAACTATGATGGAGGAACCCATTGTAGATGAATCCTTGTTTCTAATCAGCACTTTAGATCCGTGGTACGGGGATATCATCGTTTATCTCCAAACCCAATCCTTTCGACCGGATCTTTCACGATCAGACTGTCGAAAAATACGATTCGAGTCCCAACAATTCAAAATTATTGGAGATACTCTTTATCGTCATGGGGCAGACTCTGTTTTTTGACGTTGTTTGACTCATGAGGAAGCTGAAAGGGTCCTAAATGACTGTCACTCTGGAGCGTGTGGCGGTCATATGTCTGGGTATGCCAAAACCCAAAAGATATTGCGTGCTGGCTATTTCTGGCCATCCATGTTTAAAGATTGTATTATTGCGGTCCAAAAATGCCACAACTGCCAAATTTTTTTATCGAAAGATGCGCGCTCCACCTGCTCCTCTTCACCCTGTAATTTCCGTTGGTCCTTTTTCCAAATGGGGTATCGATTTTATTACATGTAACCCTCACTCAACCGGGGGGCATGCATATATTATCCTTGCGGTAGATTATTTTACCAAGTGGGCCGAGGCGATGCCTACATTTGAGGCAGACGGCAAAACAGCTGCGATTTTCGTATTCAATCATATAATTTCTAGGTTTGGTGTTCCACAAGCGATTATCACTGATCATGGGTGTCATTTTCGAAACATTATGATGACTGAACTTACAGGCCAGCTTGGCTTGCGTCACGTCAGTTCAACTCCTTATTATCCACAAGCTAATGGCCTGGTTGAAGCCATCAACAAAGTTCTAGTCATCATGATCCGACGAATCATTGGGATTCATCGGTCGAATTGGCACAACATGCTATTTTCAGTGCTGTGGGCGTATTGAACCTCAGTCAAAACGTCAACAGGGTTCACTCCTTTCCAACTAGTTTATGGTTTGGAAGCTGTGTTACCTATTGAGTGCGAAATCCCGTCATTGCGAATGGCCATCGAGTTACTTCCAACCACTTCTGAAGAGGAAAGACGTTTGTTATACTTGGCTCAGCTAGATGAGAATCGCCGCGATGCTGCATTAGCGATCGAATCTCAAGCAAAATGTATTAAAGCTCAGTATGATCGAATGTGACCCCTCGAAATTTTTCGGAAGGAGATCTAGTTTTATTGTACAATCAAGCAAATGATAAATTAGGCGCTGGAAAATTCATGCCTATGTGGCATGGTCCCTATGTTGTCAAGTGAAAGCTAGCGAAAGGGACCTATGAATTGGTAGACTTTGACGGGTTCTCTTTAGGTAAACCCAGAAATGGTCTTTACCTGAAGAGATATTATGCCTAAAATGAGTGTGGAGATTTTTTAGTTAGGTTAGTTTTTTCTTCTAGCTGGTGTGTTTTAGGTTAAAACGTGTGCTTAGCTTAGAGTGAGTTTTTTGTCATTATTCCCGCTTATCTTGGTTTTACGTTTGATGTCGCAGATGTCGATGCCTCTCCAAACATACATTGGTTTCGCCGATGGTGCTTGTCATAGTACATGAAATATTTTTTCCGCAACTTGGGTTATCTATTCGCCCTCTGACGAGTTGGTATCTATGCATGGGGTAAGCCTCGGTCAAACAACAAAAAACATTGTAGAGTATAGTGCAGTGATTGAGTTATTATCTGAATCTATTTCATTTGGGATTCGAAGTTTGATAGTGAGGTTAGATTCTGAACTTGTTGTATTACAACTTAATAGAGTATACGCCATTAGAAATCCAGTTTTATTGAGATTAATTTTGAGAGTGCATCTCTTGGAACGTGAATTTGACTATATTGAATATCAACATATTCCAAGATCTTTAAATACATTAGCAGATGCAATTGCTTCTCAAATGTTAAGTAGACATGTGCAATAATCATACAAGTAAATTTAAAAACATTCATTCCATAACATGTTTAACAAGATAAGCTGGTAATAATGATATCATATATATAGGAGTGTGTCAAAATAATACATCGTCATTGATCATAGGTTGAAACACACCTTATGATTGGCAAAAATGATAATTACAAAAAGCAAAAATGTCATATGTGACTACAATAGGCGATCATCCCATCACTGGTGTTGATCTTGATACGAAACCACTGCACGGGCCACCTTACAAAGGAACCTCCTAAAAGGTCCTGGGACCCCAATCACATAATGCTGAAGTCGACGGGGGATGTCATCTATACTGGTCTCGGGCATGTCCCCTGTCAGGCGCTCTAAATGGCTCTCCAACTCGGCCAAGGTCTCTGCTGATTCGTCCTGTGGGGCTGGATGCGGTGCAACTGGTTGTTTCCTCTCGTAAGGCCGGAGAGCGGCTGGTCGCCATGGGCCCACATCTGCATTTGAAACTTTTAATATCAGTTTTGGGACGATATAAAAACAAAAAAAATTAAATCAGGAAAATGTTGAAAATGATTTTACCTGCATCATCCCATTGCTCTCCTGGTAGAAGAGCCATGTCTGGGTCCCTAGGAAAATCAACCCCAGCATAAGGAAAGTCATGGATAGCAAAACGCTAGTTCTCCAACCATTGGAAATACTCAGGTTTGAACTGAACGACCTCGGTCCCCTCATCATGATGACGGGCCATAACTGCAACCCATCGCATTAGTTGGGCTCTCGAGGAAGCCCACCTCCAACCGTAAGGTGCTGTGGGATCAACATCGGAACCCTCTCCAGACCAAAACTCACAACTATAGCACCATACCCAAAGGTCTTTAGCTGTCCGTTTTTGGCCCTGGTCAGTTGGCCCTTCACATTGGCCAACACAGCATCGCACCAGTTGTAAATGGTGCCTTGAAAGCAATCAACTGCCATCCACATCTGGGATCCGGTGGAAATGTGTAGCGATGCACTACCGGAGAGTCTGGTAACTGTGAATGTAATAACCATGAGTTCAAGAAGGGATATGGTTTTGATATCTATCCCTTTGTCCCAGTTCTGGACATTGCAGAACTCTAGTCGGAGGCTCTCGACAGACTGGCCACCTGCCCTAGGCCTAAATAGAGTCAAGTGTTCACCCCTCCTGGGCAAACCAGTCAAAATTATATATATCGGCCGGCTCGATTTCGAGCTGGTGCCCACCAATAAAGATGCACTGGTCCTGTATACTCCATCTATCAACCAGCCACTGCAAAAAGTCCACCTGGGCCCTCATGCCAGGTATGGCCCAGAACTTATACAAGCCACATGCCTTCAATGCATCGATCGAAGGTTGATGATTCATCATGGCAAGGTCCACATCCTCATGCTCCCGTTCTCGCCAATCAAGCATGATGTATATCCTACAATCAAGTAAAAAAGGCGAATTAGAATATGCAAAATTGATTTCATTAGGTATTTTTTGAGTTAGTTAGGTTTTTGTAAACCTATGCGCAGGGTACGCACCCCCTTGTTAGGGATAGTGCGTGGAGCCTGCACCTTGCCTTCACGATAGGTGCGTACCCCCGACTTTTTTCCCATTACAAAAAATTCGGGGTACGCAGGTCCCCTGTGGTAAACCTGCGGGCCCCCGCGCGCGGGATTTTAAACCTAAAAACCTCCTAAAAACAAAATTTAAACCCTAAAAGACAATTTCAAACGGACAAAAATGAAGAGTAGGATGATGTGGATTACCTGGAGGAGACGGCGTTCGATTCCGACAGACGGATTTTCCGAAATCTTCACGGAAAGTTTCTGGTCAAAAGCCCTTTTTTCTCAACCAAATCTCAAATGGTAAAAATGAATGGTAAAAAGTCCTTTTTATAAGTTTTTTGGGTAAATAAATTCTAAATTTGTTTATGTTTCACTTTAGAAAGGTGTGTTTGCGACATTTTCACCTATTATTAAACAAGTATGAGTAATGTTTGAGTTTTTGTTCAGGATAACGGATTTTTAGGTGAAATCAATCATTTTCAACGAAAAACCATTAGAGTCACCTTTAAGCTCTTTTCTAACTCCTAAAACATGAAAATATTGCTGAGTTTTTCTTTTTACGCTCGTTAAAACGGCACTAAAAAGACGGTCCTCTTACAGCCCTTTTCTGACCATAAAAACACGAAAAGATTGTCAGGTTTTTGTCATTTCAAATTCGATATTGGTCATAACATGACGTGTCGTTGATCGCTTTTTTACTTTTTCGGATCAGAGACACTAATTATGAAAAGTACTCCTCGGTCGTAAAAGATCAAGCGATTCTCTCAACTATTATTTTATACTTTTTCGGGCTTGGGAGACACAAATTTACGAAAAAGTCAACCCTGGAGTCTTCTTAAGTTTTTTTAGACTCTCTAAAAATGAAAAACGTCGAGTTTCTCCTATACT